>JXCR01115179.1:73078-84468 GCA_002079205.1 Phalaenopsis hybrid cultivar | reverse complement strand
AATAATAAATTAACGACCCAATTTTGATATATTTACATATCTTACACTTAAAGCTTTGCTTTTCTGCATAATGAAAATACTATGCATAAATAGGGTAGTAGGAACGTAAATACATAAGAAATGAGTGATATATATGTAAATATTCCATTTTATTTCTGCGTGGCTACAGCGTTAGGCGGCTGATTCTTCGGAGAACGAGACCACGGCCAAGGACTCTTCCCTCAGAAACCGCTGCTGCTTCGCGATGAACTCTTCTTTCTTGTGCCGGAAATGCTCTGCATCTTCCTCTCCCTCCGATTCTCCACTATCGTGCGCCAATGCCCCTTTTCTTTCCCTCTCCAAAACCGCCGTCTCAGCTCGCCGGAGCTCCGGCTGCTCCCGAACTCCCTCAAATTTCTCCGATTGGCTCCGCCTAAAAGAATTAACCTCCATACAGACCTTCTTTTCGTCGCACAGTAATTCTTCAATCGGCTCTAGGTGAAGCGGCAAAGGATAAGACATGCCGCAGTAGTTGAATTCAGAGATGGATTCAGGGGAGGATGAAAGTTGGCGGGATTCGGCCAAAAGGAGAAGAATGATTTTGTTTCCGAGAAGAAAGACGAAGCTGGGGCTGATGAGGATGGCGGTTGCGTGTCAAAGGAGATCGCCGGGGTTGCTAGGAGGTATGGGGATATAGAAGTAGTAGCAGAGGACGAGGAGAGCGGCGGTTGCTCCGATGTAGCGGAAGTGTAGACGGAATTGTTGGAGGAGGTGGAAACGTCGGGCTAGGGTTTGTTTTTCGGATTCCATCGGGGGATCCAGATCGAAGGAAATGGTTGAGCTCTCTTTCTGGACGAGCAGAGTGGAGCTCTTCGATTAGTGTGGATGAAGTGGGCTGAATTGAGCACGAACTTCGCAGGGGGCAGCAAGGGAACGGTTTTTCTTTGTTTTTATATTAAAGAGAAGGAGGATAAGTTTCAAATAAATAAATGAATATTTTAAATGTTTTGTAAGAGATTAATGTCTGGTTAGTCTTATTGTCCATTTGAGACCGAAAAAATTTGACTACATGATACGCAAGCAACGATACGTGCGATACTCACTCAGAACATGCCACATAAATTTTTGCGGGCCCACTGCATTAAATAATTATATTAGTTCGAAATAAAACCACGTGTGAACCGTTACCCGGCCCGTGGTGTAACTCATTTATACCTCGATTTGTAACTTCAATATACCTCCCGCGGTCGGTCTGCTGTAACTCGATTGTAACCGCAGTTTACTAGCCATGTACCTTCCTCGAATTTATCTTGGGTATATTCCGCGGTACAGTTTCATGTAACGCTCTTGTAACCGGAGTAAACCTAAGATATACCTTCCGCGGTACAGAGCTCTGTAACGCGCTTGTAGCCGTGATATACCCCAGCTATACTCCTCAGTACAGAGCCATGTAACACGCTTGTAACCGCGATATAACTCAGATATACCTTCCGCGGTAAATAAAAATGTAACGCGAGGGTAAGTTTTTTGTAAAATGCTTGTAACCTTTCCATTATACCGCGGGTGTAACCTTCCTGAAACATCCATATAACGCTGAACCGCCGGTAAAATCGTATTGTAACCTCTTAAGTACAATTTATAACCTTCTTATAACCTCAATAAATCGAGTTTTATAACCTCGGTATAAGGTAGAAACCTCCACAGTAACTCTCCATTTTCGAAAACAGGCAATCACGCGTGCTAGGGTTTGTCGTCGTTGTCTTCCTTTCGCAGAGAGTGTAGATTGCTTAGGCGAAGGATCACTAAAATGCAAGAGGTAAGCACCAAGACCATGAACACTTCTTTGTTAGAGGCAAATGTCGCAGAGTTGGGAGAGCCTAAAAAAACCGAATGCGAGGAGGCACCGCAAAAGGTCAAAGGCGACCGTAAGGAGAAGAATGAGTCAAAGAAGAAGAAAGATCTTGAATCTAGGTAATTTGTAGGGTTTCGTTTCGAATCTATAAAGCTTAGGGTTTCATTTTGAATCTTTAAATCTTGGTGGTTATGTTTTAGGTTTAATTTTGAAATTCATCATTTTATCATAATTGGATATTAGCCCATCATGATGTATTATTGTAGGTTATTCAGTGCAAAATCAATGAACTCCAGGTGCCGTCCATCTGGAGTACAAGAAGTCCTTGATAAGGTTCGACCATCAATGGACGAGGAAACATTGAGTAAATTAGAAGAACTAAATTTAGCTCATTTTTTTTAACTCCCGCAGCACCCTCAAGATTATATTCTGACAATGCACATAATAATTTGTTGGAATAATGATCGAATGACATTCCACCTCGGAGGGAAAGAGCTTAAATTTTATGCTGATGAGGTTGCACTCCTGATTGACATGTCAATCAGAGGTTTCCCTGCATACTGGAGTAATGCCCCGCCAGCTAGGATGGATGTGCGATAAGTAAAGACCGCACTACTGAAATATTCAGCAGGGGAGTCCTCGAATACCTTTTTACAATTATTAATAAAGTTTTTAATGTTGAATTTACTTTTTCCCTCAAGTAACTTCAGAATGCCATAAGAGTTGTCTTCTATTTGTGAGGACGTTGTGTCATTTACAACTTATAACTGGCCAGCAACTGTATTTAATTTTCCGACCGAACAACTCAATATCTGTGCCATAAAAATAAAGAAAAACCAGCCGTTGGGATACATTACTGGTTTTGTATTTCTTCTGATGGTTAGTATTATTCATATAAGTTATGAAGATTAATATTAGTATAATTAACATCATTTATTAATTAATTGCAGTGAGATATTGTATCATGTTTCATGCAGCTGTGGTTTTATGAGCATACCTCCTTAGTCCTCCCAGCAGTGCCTGAGATTAGGCCAAGAATGCTGAGGTGGTCAGTTAACGTAAAGTGGAATTTGATTAAGATACAACTAGCCTTTAAGAGGCTGACAGGCACCGAGGTGAGGTAGTTATTTATTTATTTCATTTACATTCTTATTATAATTTGGTTATAAATTCATTGTGTTTGACTCTATTTATTGCATTACAGGTTTATGATAATTTCATTGAAATAAAAGATAATGAACATCAATTACTTGCCCCAGCTCGTGATGAAACATCCAGCCCCAAAAAGCATCTCCCACAACAGAACAGTCATTCCTGTTTCTGATATAGTTCCTTACCGCAACGCGCCAGAGTCAACACATGCCCACACACATACAGATACCAGCCCTTCTATTATTGGTCTCCAAGAAATATATGCACTACTTAGAGATCATCATAAATTGTTCATAGACTTCAAAGGCAAAGTTGACAAGCATCTTACAAATATAGAAAATACAATTACAGAAATAAAGGCTGAAGTTGTTTGTTTACATAAAGTAATAAAAGAACCAGGAGCAGGTCACATCGTCCCCACTAGGTAGCTTAATTCGAAGGATTAAAGTCAGAGAGGATAGAAGGAAACGACAACTCAGTTCCCCTTTCATGGTATTTGAACTGAAAAAGAAAAGTAAACCAGCCCAGGCAGTTACTGAGGACATTGAAGAGGTATATACATTTCAAACTCATGATAAAATGAAAATCTTCTTTAATTAATATAATTAACATCATCTACTAATTAATAGGTTGGAGGTGTGAATAAGGGTGATGCAGGTCAATCACATCATTCGTCGTCTGTTAAAGAAGAGGCTGAGGATGTAAATAAGAGAGAATTAATAACTTCAAAGCCTACTATAAATGATGATATTATTGTTGACCAACCAACTGCAGATAATAAGGAGGAGACAGAATTGGAGGAGAAAGAGGAGGATCAGGAAGATGTAGAAACACATTATGTTGATGAAAATTATCCTGATAAGGTATACTTTTTTTTCTTAATTAATTTCTATAAAGAAAATTAATATTTAAACTATACAGTATTACTTCCTTATTTTATAGGTTTGTCCAACACCACTTGTGGTTAATTTTCCTGTCAGAGAACAAATTCTGGATTATATGCGGGAAGCAATCGATCTTTGCTGTAGCAAATTCACGGACTTGTCAGTGTGCCATGTTTTTAAATTCTTCTATACGTCATACTTTTGCATAGATTTATCAGTGACATTCATATGTTTAAAATGCAGAGGTGATTTAGTTATTAATATGGGACATGTTTCGTTACCCCGACGTTATCTGGATGAACTCCTCAAAGAGGGTTGATTGGGAAATGAACAGGTCAACTGTTTTGCAATGTTGATGGAGGATAAAAGATGTCAGTCACCACATTTATATAGATCTTACTTATATGTCTCTCCATGCCACTGGGTAAGTTTTCGCATACCTTTCACCTATAACGTATCTTAATACATCTAACACACCATTTGAAACTCTTATGTGATGTCTCTCCTTTTATACAGCTGTATAAAGTTGGAAATGTTAAAGGATTTGTAGAGCACATAACAACCTCAACTGCTGCTAATATTGATTTAATTTTACTTCCAATAATAAATAATCAGCATTAGACATTATTAGTGAGGGCAATAAAGGAGCGTAGATGGAGATTTTACGACTCATTACCAAATAGAATGCATATGAATATCACCGACGTCATTGTAAGTAATTGTATATACTACTGAGTGGTACTGAAGTTGATTTAACGACTCATACTTAACTTCAAATAATTGTGCAGATTAAACATTTCTGGAATGATGCTGGCCACGCTTTTGATTTTGATATGAGAAAATGGCTGGTACATATGGCAACGGGCATACTAGTACAAAGCAACAGTAATGACTGTGGAATATTTGTATGTAAATATATGGAAGTACTGGTGCAAAAGAATAAAGCTGATTGGAAAGAATACTTGGAATGACAGAAATCTATGCCAGTATTTAGAGCTGAAATGGGATATGAGATATGCAAATTTGCTTTATTAAGAACATGATCATAGTTCCTTTTAGTTGGCGTTGGCTATAGTGGATTTATGTATAATGCAGATCAAGTTTTCACTTTTACATACATTGACACCTTCACACAAACGTAGTTTTCTTTGCTTGTATACATGATTTGTTTATATATACATGCTTTGTTCCTTTATATATACACAAACATAGTTTTCTATGGTGGATTTCTTTATAATGCAGATCCAGCTTTCACCAAGAAGCATGCTTTAATTGCATGTGATACGTGGCTATGATTTTGAGTAATATGCCAGAAGAGAGATTGTTGATTGGCGTTGGCATAACCTGTTGAGTTCTGCTTCAGAAGTCAGTCTTTCGACTTAAAGAAGGGCTATATCATATATCTTTTGTTGAACTAATTTTTAAAATTGAAGCAGTTATAAATTTTAGCGGCTGATAAACTTTTGTGTAACCTGCAATTATGTTGTATTCTAATTTCTTGATTTGTGTAGGTACAACAACAAAGTTTAAAGGACGCATCCTGATCAGTGTAGATTGTTATTGGATGATTATCACCCATAATACGGATAAATGTTTTAAAAATCCATTTGAACGAGTATGTTGTCTCCTCCGACAAGAATCTGACTCCAAATAAAACATTTTGTCAATTGTGGTTAACACCAACAATAGGAGCACAACATAGATTATATTTATTTAACCTATAGCTCGTGTCAAATATAATCACATCTCCAAAGCAGTCATAATCAAGTCTGGATATCCCGTCGCTAAAAAAAAAACTCATCAGCCTTTCTTTCACATCAGTTTCAAAATCTCATTCAAACATGTTATCTTTGGCATGTCTCTCTGCAAACAACTGCAATAAAGCATTCGCATCACCATTTTCAATTCTACATCTTTTCTCCCTCTGAATGAAATTGAAAGCATCTGTCTTGGGCTAGGAAGTTAAAAGCGTCATTTGGTCTAATCCCAGATTGTGTCATGGATCTAAGCACATCTGCATTTACTTCACTTATCTTTTTGCTGGAACGCAACAAATGTTTGTCACCGGGGTTTGCTAGTGAGTGGTTATGTAATTCAATTAATTTTTTAACTGTCCAATTGCCTTCCTCATCAACTCCGTATCAGATCATTGCAGGACAACCTGTTCTTGTTTCTGCTCTTCTATATTTAACAGTTTCTGTAATTTTTAGCTCTTTCTTGAAACCTGCTTTTCCACATACATAATCATTCGTCTTGATATTTCTGGAGTTAGTCCAAAATGTAGCTTGATCCTTGCGAACACTGAATCCAATATGATGAGCGTAAGCACAATATACTTCATAAGTTTCTTTCTCATTGTGGACCAACGTTTCAAGTAATATGTTTCTTCTTTGCTCGGTACAGCTAGCATTGCTCCCACCAAACTGCAAGCAATAGAATAAAATGTTAGACTCAATAGAGAGTTAAAAAAACATCACTAAACTTCATAATGACACCTAAAAATAAAAAATCAACAACTAAGCTAATATCATATACCTCTAAAAACTTGAGTGTAATGAAGGATATATTAATTACTCTAATGTTTACTTCACTGTTTTTATTACACATAATATCGTGCAACTATGCAAACATGCCTCCGTTATTGAAAACCATAAACTAATTATAATAAAATATACACAAAACAGAAGAAACATAACACAACATACATACAAAAAACAGATATATTTGAAATATAAGATAACCATAACAGCAAAGAAGATAAAGGAAAACCCTAAACTAATTATTATAACAACACAGCTCCAAACATACCTCCATTTTAAGTTTTATTTCTTCTGTCGTGTCCGGATAACGTCCATCTTCTCCTTCTGCGTCATGCACTGCGTTGAAGCACTCTCTATAGTCGTACTCCATCTTCAAGCTCAAGAGTGGAAGGTTGATAAGCCCGAAGCTGCCGCCGTTGCAGAAGGAAATGACCAGAGAAGAAACAATGAAACACTAAACCTAGCTGCTTAAATACCATGCTTCACGCTCACCAATTTAAATCATGTACAACAAAGTTACATTCAGGGTACAAGCGCAATTGCAACTGAAGGGGCATAATCCTCCGTTACATGTTAGTTACAACAGAGGTACAAAGCTAATTTCGCGACTTTCAACGTTATATGGAGGTATATAACGAGTTACAAAGATATTTCTGCGGTTTCAGGCATGTTACACTTGAGGAATGTACAGCTAGAGTATATCACGGGTGCAAACGCGTTACATAACCTTGTACCTCGGAAGGTATATCTTGGGTATACTCCGATTACAAGCGTGTTACATGGCCCTGTAAAGCGGAAGGTATATCTTGGGTATATCCCGGTTACAAACGCTGTACATTGCCCTCTACCGAGGAAGGTACATGGCTAGTATACTGCGGTTACAATCGAGTTACAGCAGACCGACCGCGGGAGGTATATTAAAGTTACAAATCGAGGTACAAAAGAGTTACACCGCAGGCCGGGTAACGGATCACACGCGGTTTTATTTCGAATTAATATAATTATTTAATGCAGTTGGCCCGCCAAAAATTATGTGGCAGGTTCTGATAGGGTATCACATGCATCGCTGCGTGCGTATTACCTAGGCAATTTTTTTTCATTTGAGACAGGTTTTTTTACATTTATTTTATTCTGTAAATCACTTTCAAAATTTAATTTGTTATATATCTTTTTATTTTATAAGAAATTATGGGATGTATTAGACTTATAATACTGATGCATCATCAATAAATGTTCATCATCTATCCAATATGAATCTAGATGTAATTTTTTTATTAGTAATATTTCAGATTCAAATTCACGATCATTAAGGGCTATGATTTTAAATATGAGCTCAATAATATCAAAGTTTAGTCAATAAGGTCAGGTCATTATGACTGAAATTATTTAAAAAATATTTATTATCAAGGGGGATTAATTGAAAAAGTTCGATAAAGTGGTTAAGGGAGTTATTTGCCAAATGATCAAGTTTTATCTCACATAGAGGTTATAAATAGGTCACCCCTCTTCAATTTAGGGGAGAAGAGAGTGGGAATTTAGGAGTCTATTTTGGACTGAACACTGGTTGATAACTTCTGGCCTCTATAGTCATCTACCAACGTCGATCACCGTCGACCACAACTGCTCGTCGCTGTCAACGACCCCTGCTTGCTAACAATATATCTGAAATACAGTTGTAGCATGCAACGTCGTGTTGAAGACTCAGTAATAACTTCTGATCTTTATAGTCACAAACAACTATCTTTCTTTGTCCTTCGACCACCGTTGATCATCATCGATCACTCCTTCTCACTGCAGTCAAAAACCTATTCTTGTTAGGGTCGTATATGAGATACGACCGTAACATATAACATTTTATTGAAGATACACCAATATATAACTTCTGGCGAACACTACTTACAATAATCGTATTTAGAATACAATGATTCTTTTCGAACTCCTAGAATTTTTTATACACTATATACAAACAAATAAGATATCTGGTGTAAATTTATAACTATAATCTAGGACTTGTAATAAAATAGTATATATTTGTATTTATTTATAATGAATTAGTTTTATTTTAGGTAATATATATAGTTCTAATTATAAATTAGGCATCTTCTCAATTATTTTCTTGGCCCCAATTTCATGGAATGTACCTTTGCTGTGGAAGCACATGACAGAATATATGGAGAAATTGAAGGAATATTCATATGAGATGTGTCCATATAACAGAACAGCATAATATATGCGTTTCAGGTTGATGAATAAAACACTTTGTGAAAGGCTTATGTAGTTTAAAGGTTGGAGAATATTACTTTTTAATATTTTATAATTTAAAAATATTTAATGATATATTATTGATAATTTCTGTTAGATATGACTCATATATCATAAATATACAGTTCTAAATCAGGAGCGGAGCAGAGCAGAAGATTCTGTCAAAATCAGGGGAGTTTACTTATGTGGGTTGGGGTTGTGGAACATGAGTAATTTGGTAATTATATATTGTACCTAATGTTTCTTTTTTTTGCTTTCTAGGGTTATAAATTGAGCTTGTATGTAACTTTAGGGATTATCCCTGAATTCTGTATTCCCTTTTCTGAATTTGTGAAAAGCCGTCGCTCTACTCCCGAGAACGTAGGCATCTTTGTCGAACCTCGTTAAATCTCTTTGTGTTCTTCTGAATTTGTGTCGTTCTCTATTTTTCTTCGCCCTAATTTCTCAACAAGTGGTATCAGAGACAAGTTCGAGAGCATGAAAGAAAAATTTCGACGGCGCGCAGGGAAGATTGTTTGCGGGGAAGCAGATCGTCTGCGAAGGAGGGCTTTGCAGTAGTTCTGCAGAGCAGTTCGCGAAGGGGCTTCGGCGATTCGCGGAAGTGTTCTGTTCGGCAAAAGGTCTTGGTGTGTGATTGGCAGTCTTAATTAAAGGAAGGTTATTTTTTAATCAAGTTGATTTAAATAAAATATTTAATTAAGGAAACTTAATTAAACTTTTCCTTGTTGGAGGCTGTGGAGAACGAAATTTAGAAGATTTTTCAAATTTGGAAGCAGGAAATAAGAGAAGATTTTGAATGAAATATTTCAATTTTTTTCTTTAAAAAAATTTTTTTACTTTTTTTTTTTGAAAAACTTAATTAAAGAAACTTAATTAAGAGATTTTTTTCAATCATTTTTTTTTCTTTTTGAAAAACTTATGAGCAAGAATTTGCAAAGGAATTTTTGCAAAATAATTTGTTACAGGAGTTATTTGAAAATGGCTTTTTCTGGTGCAAAATTCGAGGTGGTGAAGGTTGATGGAACTAATAACTTCGGATTGTGACAAACAAGAGTAAAAGATCTGTTGGCTCAACAGGGAATCTTGAAAGTATTGCGGGCAACAAAACCAGATGTTATGGAGGATGAAGATTGGGAAGCATTGCAACGAGCGGCGACAACTATACGTCTATGCCTGACAGATGAAGTCATGTATCACGTGATGAATTTAAAATCTCAATGTGAGTTTCATTACGTGGGTTGGCGGTGCGGGGGCAACACCCCGCGGTCTAGTACATGGGTAATTTAAGTAATTACATATTGTACTATATGGTTATATATGTCTTGTTTGCAACCCTAGGTGAATCACTGAGTCTCTGAGATTCCGAATCTTGTATTCCGTACTCTTTTCTGAATATTGAAAAGGAGGTCGCCGATGTAGGCATCTTTGCCGGACCTCGTAAATCTCTGTGTTCTTCTGGATTTGTGTTGATTATTGTTTTTCTTCACCCTAATTTCTCAACAAGTGGTATCAGCTTCAGTTGTAGATAATGTCACAATAGACTGAATTGTTAATTTCCAACATATAAGCCCTCCACCAAGAGTAAACACATACCCAGTTGTAGACATTCTATCATCCAAATCACCTGCATAATCTGAATTAACCATTTCTAAAATAGAAAATATTTTTTTAATTAACCATTAAAAAATATAGATTTAATATTTGGTCTACACCCACTTTACGGGCTTTTTGCTGTTTCATTATGGATAGATTTTAAGTGAGATTCAATCTTTATAAATAGGTTTTGGGACATTTCCATACCATCCAATTTCTATGTATTTACTTATCTAACACCAAAACTTTACATTTTATAATTATATCACTCAAACCTTTCGTATCATGAAAAATATCACTATTTTACAAAATAAAATACAGTTTTTCGTATATAAAAGTATGGTGGCATATATAAAAATTATATGCAAAATTTGAAGTTTAGGTGCCAGTTTTGAAAATACACAAGAATTGAGTGGTATGTATGTAAATATTCCGCTTTTGGTGGGGATTTTACACGTTACAATACTATGAATCAGATTTCAATTTTGTTATTAGTTAAACTCATAATTTATTAAATTCTACAAATAAGTTCTTAATGTATGAAAATAGAAACGCGAAACTTATCTGTAGGTTACAGGTAGGTTATACTAGGTTACATGGAGGTTACAAAGGGTTATAATACTAAGTTACATGGAGGTTACAAGGGGTTATAATACTAGGTTACATAGAGGTTACAAGGGGATATAACGCGGGTATAACCCCCTTATACACTCGGTATAACTCAAAATCGTACGCAACGTTGCGTACGTCTTACGTACACAATTTTTTTCCGAGAAGGAGAGAGAGAGAGAGAGAAGACGTCTAGGGAGATAATAATCATATGGTCTATTCTCAAATGGTAAAGATCCATCATGATCAAGCTAACGAAGGTAAAGATCCAAAAGAAAAAAAGTTAAAATGGAGACAAGTGAGCTTTTTTTTTTCAACAATTAATCCACAATGGCTTCCTTTCTAATGTGGTCGTCTTTGATCCCATCTTTCGTCACTTCCTTGGTGTGCCTTATTCGGAGAAAAAGCATTATAGAAGGGAAGACTTTAAGTCGACCGTATAGTTTGCTAACGAATTGTAATCAAAACTTAATATAATAATTTTCTCCAGTGATGAATCATGTTATGTAATAAATATAT
>JXCR01115179.1:60378-73014 GCA_002079205.1 Phalaenopsis hybrid cultivar | reverse complement strand
AATCATGTTATGTAATAAATATATATATATATATATATATATATATATATATATATTATAACATTTTAATGTAGTAAGCTTAGTAAGTTCCGTACATAAACTGGGCCAATAATCTAACAAAGGTGGACTTGCTGGCTTGCGAGTTGCCCGCTCCATGGTTGATTGCTAACCAGAGGATAAGGAAAGCCAATATTCTTATTCCTGCTTGTGTGCTTGTTTGTTGTTCTTCCTGTTAGGATAGGACCTCGGCTCAAGCTGACTCCGCACCGAAAGTCGTCAAGCAATCTTCGGCTCCATCAATTAGTGTGGGGGAAACCAAAACCTGTTGGAGTTCCCCGCCATTCCTCTTTCTCGGCCTCTCATCACCAAAACGAAGCCAGGACTGGACAAGGAAACATGGTGGTAAGAGAAATCAAATTCTTGGTTTGAAAGCCAATCAAAGCCATCCTTGAAGCCATCTCAACTTGAGATGTAAAAAAGAGAATCACAATCGAAAAATCTCAGAACCCTCGTCGTGAAGTCAGTGGGGCAAAAACCCAAGAAAGGTATCTATTCTCGGTCTTTCATTGTTTCACTCAATTTTTCTGTGGCTTATTTTTCTATTTCTTTTGTAGATAAAAAAGCTAAACCCTCAGTCAACAATATCTTCAGGGCATAACTACAGAAACTGCCTCTCCATTTGAATATAATTTGTTGTCGCCTTTGTACGTCACTTTGAAGTTGCACTTTGGATTGACCTCTAGCTTACCTTGATGTTGTTTTTTTAGCTGCTGTTTAAAGTTTGGCCGACAATGAGAGCCTAAATGGCTTTGGCTTTATCAAACAAGTCTTATACATACTCGCCGGGCCTTTAAGTATCCAATCATTTTGACGAATTAATATAAAAGAATAATAGCCTTGCCACTAATTTCAAGTCTTTATTAGCCAAGTCTAGTGACAGAGAGGAGCGTAGCATGACCAAAAAGACTTTAAATTTCCTTTTTTGCTAGTATTCACTTGTGTGTTTTGTAGTTTTGCACCATTGAGCCAAGTTTGATTCTTGGGTTACATGGAAGAGTTAGCATACCGAGTTGAGGTAAAAAGAATGAGTTGGTGATGTATCCATGGCTCATCAAATGGAGATAATTATGCAATAAACTGTGTTGTGATAGTTGAATAATCTAGAGTTAAAAGGATAGAGTTCCACTTCAAAGGTTTACCGCTTAGAAAGGAATACTTGACTCCTACCACAGAAAACAGAGTGAGTTCCAAGCTTAGATTTTGGAAGTACCAAAGACATCAAAAGGCATGGCAGATTGCTTGATGATTGTGAGAATGGTCCTTTTGAGTATTTGGAATTTTAATGCAGCACTTGAATTATGAAAAGTAGAGCAAAAATTGGATATTTTAGTCGCAAATTAACCAAATTTCAAGTCGATCGATACTTGAGCTCACTCAAATCTTATATTCATTTACATTTTACACCCATACTATTAATCTTTCAAAAGTCCATCGAAAAGATGTGTTAATTAAACCAGAGCACCATCCCCCATGGGTTGTTACAAGTGAGGAACCAAAGGAACAAAAGCGGGCTAGACATACTAACGATCAAAGTTTGCATTCAACATAAAGAATTAAGTAGGCTTGAGTCAGAGCACTCTGTATTTCTACACATATTTTTCAACTATTTAATGGGAGATTTAACACAAGGTTTTTCTATTTTTTTTATTTTCAACCATTATCTTTTTTTTATCCTTTAGTCCTAAATATATAAAAGGAGCTCTTCGCAAGATTACAAACTTCTAATAATTATAAAACATTATAATAAAATTAAGTTTTTTTACCTTTGTTTAAAAGCAAATTCTTGTGTTTTGTTGTTGAATTATATTTTGTCTCCACCACCAATCTCCTTATCAATATATTCTCTAATTCAAAAACTCAAATCTTCTCAGTGGAACCATTCATCTTTTATACATCAACTAGCTCAATAAAAAACTCTGAATTTCCCCCCTAACAACAATTCTTCAAAGATTAATAATATCTCATCTTTCAAATTGAATAACTCTTATTTTTTATTATTTCATTTACTCTTATAATATAAGTCTATATCTGTTATTATATATCATGAAAACAACCTCTCCTAAAATTACCTTATAAACTTTATATAATTTATTTTACTCATCATATTAATTCATACCATCTATTCTATGTTTTATCCCCCATTATAGCATTCAAATTATCTAAATCTATTTTCATTATCCATCTCCAATAAGATCCATCACCATTACATACAGAATTACTTTTTAAACAAAGCCTCAGTTTATCACATATATACTCAAATATTCTAATATCTATGACATTCAACTCGGCTGCCTTTTTAATTTTTGTCACCCAACAATAAAATTTATTTCAGGCACCAAAATACAGGGTGTTAATGAGTTTTGATGCCATCAAGTTCAGGCACAACTAAGACAATTAGCAGTCAAGCTTCAAAGGCTATAACACCAGTAACTATTTAAATTAAAAAGCAGTTATCTCAAGATTTAGAAGTTTACTCTGCAAACCATCACAAAATCAGAGTCATACTATCATTCATGCTGCCATCCCAGGCGAGTTAATAATTTAAAAATGTATGTTAACTTATAAAAAAAGCAGTATCAGCATAAAAAAGAATAATTTAACAGTCACAAAAAACAGGAAAAAACATAGTAACAGTATCCAACCAGATTCATATCTCTCGAAAGAAATTTAAAAAAAAAAAAACAAAAGTTTGTGTGTATGCTGATTCTTATACATTATGTTATTCCAGGTAAGACAACTCAAATGTAAACTGCAGTATTTCTACCACTGCTTCATACAAACAAAAAAAAAAAAACTAAGGCGCAAGAGAATTTGGCAGCACTAAAAGTAAAATTTCAGGAGCTCAGAAAAACTTCGTAGAGAATCAGATAGAAAAAAAATTGATTACCAAGTCCACAGGACAGGCCAATCAACTGAGTTACACGTAGCAAATCAAAGAATGACACAGATCTAATAAGTAGCTCTTCATCAACACATCAGCAAGATTTTGGTAGGTCAAATGTAAAATCTCCGTCGATCAATGAACATAATCCAAATGTATAAAAACAATTACATATATATATATAGCCCAAACAGACAAGGTGTTCTGGAACTACAACAAATATAAGAGTGCTGATGAAATAGAAGCAAAGCTTAGATTAATGTGCACAAGTTGGATTTGGCTCAAAATAACCTTGACATAGCTGTCAAATAGTTAACGAAAATTCTGTGTGCAGTTCTAATTGGCATGCATTTAGAAGTGCAAATGAGTCGAGCTGAACTCGAGCTTGAGTTTGAACTTGAGCTTGAGCTTGCGGCCCAATAAACTCGTCTCGCGAGTTCGTTAACGAGTCAAGTTCGAGCCGGCTCAGCTCACCACTACCTACATTTTGTAGAACGAAAAAGATGCCCTAAACGAAAAGCTTAGAATATATAATGCATACAAACTGTTGCCTGCCGTTCATGCAAAACCAGGCTAGAGCACATGTTCTGTAAGTATCAATGTTAAGTTCCATATGCCTGCCCTTTACTCCCTTTCTCCCTCAACACACGGGAGTAAGCCCATAGACCTGCCCGCCTGCATGCACATTCACAAGCACACGCTTATGTAGAAGATTTTGTTCTATTGAGAGTAGGAGATGTCTTAATCATCAAGTCATTCACATCAATAAAAGAACGCGCCCCCTATCAAGCCAAAAAACTAATTACTCTACACCAATGTAGGTTCTCTGATTTGAATCATCAGATGAAAGGACTGGGTTTTTCAAGCCTTAGAAAATTGGGTTCTCTGATTTGAATCATTGAATAAAAGGGCAAGGTTTTCAAGGCTAATTGCTCGCATAAAGTCAAGTGTTAGAAAATAGGATTCTTAGCTTTGACTCATCACATGAAAGGACTGGGTTTCCAAGGCTAATTGCCAACATAAAGTCAAGTCATGGGAAATCCCTCTTGGTTAATTATATTTAGTTGTTAGGTTTTTGACTAGAAGGTTAAGCATAACATTTAAAATAAATAATTTTTAGATAGATACACATAAGCTCCAAGTCTGAGATCCCCTCCAAACACCTATAAATAGAAGAGTAGAGAGAGTCAACCTCTACATGGATTAATCAATTGGCAGAATTTTCCTTTCACATGAGATGCGTTAAGCTGATAATCAACCACTATTTTTATTAGAAATGAAGGAAAAAAAATGAGAACGGAGAAAAAACAACCGAAAGAAAATTGTGGTCATGGAGAAAAAACTACCTTGACACGGCAAGCAAGTAGCGGCAAAAGTATTGTGACGATTCCATAGAAATGCACGAATCCACTCTTTTTAGAAGCTTTCAAGTAGAGAATTTTTAGTGAGTTAAATATTCACATATTGTGGTTTTTTTGTATTTGTATGTATAATAGTATATTTGAGGTCTATTTTATAGGGAAATTCAGAGAACTTAGATTTTATGAAGAGTGTCATCTACTGTCCATGTTATTTGTACGTAGATTAGGATTTGGGTTGTTTATAATCGATTGATTATTATCTCTCCTCTCATAAACTTAGGCTTATTTTTTATTGAATCACACAAATTTTAGAGTTTTCTTGTGGTGCTTGGTCTCCATGTTCTTGGTGTATTCATCATAATTGTTTCGAGCCTTTTTACATTATAAAGTAAAAAATAATAATTAAAAAAGCTATTAATGATTCATATCAGACCCTACTGCAAAATGTGATGGCCATAAAGTATAAGCTTGAGGATGGCTTGAAAGGTTTTCAACTCTATAGAACCAAAATGCAAGGCACCAACGAGACATCCAAAGAACTCAAAGAATATAAGCGAAAAAAAAAATAAAGATTGCTAAAAAAGCTCTCTCGATAATTGAACTATGCCTTAAAGATATGGATTTGAGAGGGATCTCAAAGGAAACAAATGTGACTACTTTGTGGCTCAAACTAGTTTTCAACTTCTGCCACGAAAAGTCTTTCTAGTAAGCCATAACATATGCAGAGATGTACTTGTTGCATGTGCACAAATGTACAGATAAAAATCATATTTTAATGAGTTTAATTCTATTGTTAAGTTTTGAAGAATATTGATCTGATCATTGATGATGAGGATCAAGTACTGTTACTCTAATGATTTTTAACACCATCTTAAAAGTATTTCTATCTAGTATGAGGATCAAGTATGTTCTACGAAAGGGATGCAAAAACCTAATTAGATGACAAACATTTTTTCTAAATATGTGATTATGAAGTTTGAAGGTGTAAGAAATGAAAAGTCAATTGGGTCTTGTTAGTTAGAGAAAGACCATTTGCAAAGAGATTTCTCCATTAATGAAATGGAGTCTCAAGTTAGATATAATAATATGACTAACTTATATAGCGCTAAAAAGTCAAAGGATCAATAAGTTTAAATATGAAAAATTTGAAGCCACGGATTCATTGCTTATTAGGAAATACCACTCACACGGGTACATATACAAAGAAAAAGAAATAAAAAGTCCACAGATTGCTCCTCTGACATCAATTGGAGATATATAAATAAATAAACGACAGATAGGTAAAGGCTTTACATAATTATTTGTTTCATTTTTTATTTATAGTTTTGTATATATGAACAAGTTAAGCTTTTATAGCCACTTATTCTTCTACATCAATTGGTATCAGAGTGTGGTTATGATATTCCGATTCCAACCTTTGTTCTCTAAAATCCTCCAACCTCTTTCAAGTCGGAGATCTTCCTTCATTTTATTATGTCTAATACCATTAACTTCCCTTCTAAAGATTCAATCACAATGAATGATAAAAATCATATTAAAAGAGAACTCCAAGGATTTCAAAGCTCATATCAATTGACTAGGGAAATTATCTGAAGTGGTAAAAAATCATGAATATCATTCTTAAAGGAAAAAGAATGACCCAACATCTTAAGATTCTACCTCCGGAGCCAAAAGACCCAAAGTATATACTTTGGGAAAGAAGAGATTCACAATCATGACATAGTTGAGAAAAACCATAATGTCGAAAATCAGCTGGTCAAATATGTTCCTTTCTACTGGAAAAGAAGTTTGGGATGTTGTCAAACAAACTTACTCAAAATTCAAGGATACTGTTATTATCTATGAGATCAAAATGAAACTCTCCATTACTAAATAAGGTAAACTTCCTATTATTGAATATTTTAATTACTAGCTTAAACTGGATTATTACCAAGATCTCAAGATGATTTTCTGTGAAGATGTAGTAATCCTCAAGTAATTTGTGGAAAGAAAAAGAGTATTTGAGTTTTTGCAAAACTCAGTAACGACTTGTGATCAAGTTTGAGTACTAATCATAAGTAGAGAAAACCTCCTTTCTCAAAATGAAACTTACTCTCATGTACGAGTTGAATAAGGAAGAAGAACCATGATATTTAATATTCTAGTCTATGAAACATCTACCATGAAAACCACTAAACCCAAAGATAAGGGTCCAAGGGACTTGTTACATATTCTTCACCCAACAAAGAACAAAAGCCACCCCTCAAAGACAAACTTGAGCACACTATTGTAAGAAAAAAAAAAGGAAACTTCATGGAAAGCCCCAAAGCTATAATGAAAAAAAAAAGAAGGGAACAAGAAAGATGGTATTCATTGTAGCATAGATGGAGTCAACTCAAAAGAAANTCTTCACCCAACAAAGAACAAAAGCCACCCCTCAAAGACAAACTTGAGCACACTATTGTAAGAAAAAAAAAAAGAAACTTCATGGAAAGCCCCAAAGCTATAATGAAAAAAAAAGAAGAGAACAAGAAAGATGGTATTCATTGTGGCATAGATGGAGTCAACTCAAAAGAACTTAAAAAATTAAGGAATCGTCAATTTTTTGTAAAAATCTTTTTTGATCATGCTCTCTTGCTCAGAATGATATGACTTCCAACTCTTATGTTTTTAATGCCTCAATCACACCTTCCCAAATCTGGATTCTCAACAAATCTTGTCAAAACCTTTCAAACCTGCAAACTATGTCTCAGTAAAAGAAAAATAAAAACGGTACATGGTTCCTTAACAACTATTGTAGGATAAGAAAATATCTCCACTTTCCTTAATTTTACCCTTAGCAACATATTACATATTCCTCATCTTGTAGTTAACCTTCATCAATCCATAAAATTACAAAAGATCACAACAACAAAATCATGTTCTTTATCGATTATTCTATATTTTAGGACTTCACTAATGGAAAAGTAATTAGGCAAGCCAAATAAAAAGATGGGTTATATTTTCTTGGGGTGCATATATAATGCTCTTTCATTTCCACCAACAATCAACATCATATGGGAGAATCATTACAAGCTAAGAAATCCCTATTTTAAAACTCTTCAATACATGTTTCTTCCTATTTTATAAATGTAAATATTAAGATTTTCATTGTGAGATTTGCGAACTTGAAAAATATCATCATTTTGTTTTTTCCTGAAAGCAATTCCCGATCCATACTTATTTTAGTTCAACTCACTCTAATATTTGGGGGCCCTCCAATATCCTCAATATTTCTGATGTTACAGGAGTTGTCACCTTCATTGATGAATGCATTCAAATGCCTTAGGTATATTTTATTAAACAAAAATTGAATATCAACATTATCATTCTTATATTCACTATCATGATAAAAAATTCAATTCAATAGTAATACCAAAATATTTCAAAATAATAATGCCTGTGATTACTTTAATCACACATTAACATTTTTCTTTCATAAATAGTGTATCATCAATCAATCCTCATGTCCTGAAACTCCACAATAAAACAACGCATGTGAAAATTGAATCCAAGAGCTCTTAGAGGTGTGTGCACCTTTAGTACTCCCCAACTCAAAATATGCATAAATTCTATCGTCCCACCACAAAATAAGACTTTTTTTTGCATAAAAAATGGGAAAATTATATATAGAAAACTAATTTCACATTTAAGAATATAAAATTGGCTGAAATAGAAATATTATAAGGCATGTCCTTTCTAAGAAGACACAATCTTTCTGAAAGTTTGTAACCTTTTTTAAAAAATATTCTTTCATATAAGAAATTCTTTCTAAAAAGTGCATTTCTTCGTAATTATAAAATATGATAATGGTCGCTTATCCAGATGATAAGAATCTCTTCTTGTTATCACTGACATCCCATCACCAAGAGAATATATAGATTCTTCTCTAAAGAAAAATCCTATTGGATTGAAAATTTAATAACCCAAAGCCTTCTTCCCCATATGAATCGCTATTTATTTCCGTATTATTCTCTTTTAGTAATTTGACATCTTAAGATAATATGATTCTCTCTTTTAATTTCTAATAGTAGACATGCACCAAGTTCCAAGAAAAAATCTTACATCAGGATGCCGATTCTCAAAATTTTTTTAGTTCAAAATTTTGCGAATTTGTATTTGTTGTCATCAAGGCAAATAGAGTTAGAAGAGTTCATTTGTAGTAACTTTGATCGTCATTGTGTTCGAGCATTAATCTTTAGAGAAGCAAGAAAAAATTAACGGTTTGGATGCAAAATAAATCTAATACTTAAAAGAGATATGGGTCAAAGGGAAGACAACTGAAAAAANTGACATCTTAAGATAATATGATTCTCTCTTTTAATTTCTAATAGTAGACATGCACCAAGTTTCAAGAAAAAAATCTTACATCAGGATGCCGATTCTCAAAATATTTGAAGTTCAAAATTTTGCGAATTTGTATTTGTTGTCATCAAGGCAAATAGACTAAGAAGATTTCATTTGTAGTAACTTTGATCGTCATTGTGTTCAAGCATTAATCTTTAGAGAAGCAAGAAAATATTAACGGTTTGGATGCAAAATAAATTTAATACTTAAAAGAGATATGGGTCAAAGGGGAGACAACTGAAAAAGATATAGTACTCTATCTAAAATTGGCTAGGAGATGGATAAAATGACTTTTTAACTTTTCAAAAGGAGCCATTTTAGACTCAAATTATTTAATATGCTTAAATTGGCCCCTTAAATCTTCACAATTAGTCCAAATTAGTATCACTAATAGACTATATGTTTACTTAGATGGAAGCTTCAAGTGCAGGATAAGATCAAAGAAAATATTAGTTTTTTGCATTTTATTTCAATATGATTTTCTTATTTTAAAGGCTCCAATGATACACAACAATGGTTGCTAAGGCGGGTAAAGGCTTAAACAAGAAGCACTAGAGAACTCTCCATTGGGAGCCCGAACAAGGATCATAATAAGCCACTAAGCCAACAATAGAGATTGTTAGCAAAATGGCTTTAAGGCCAAAGAAAGTTGTTGAAGTTGGCAATAGAACCAGCATAATAAGCTACTTAGATATTCAGTAGATTGCCAGTCTTTTTTTTTAAATAATTTATGCGTTGCACCTTCTCATTGATCCTTTTAATATTCATAATGAATTTTCATGTGATGTGGATGGCTTTATCATGACTAATTACTAAAGAATTTAAAATTCTAAGATTTTTTAAATGATCCATGTGATAGAAAGATTTACTCTCATGCACATTACCTTAATTGAATATAATAAATATGGTGCTTACATATCATGCATTATGAAACTAGCAATAGTTGTATTGAATATAAAATATCTAGTAAACATTTGCATATAATATGAATAAAATGGGAATTTTTCAACATGTATAGATTAATGGATGACTATTTAAATTAGCTAGCCGAGCCAATGCGCTCAGGGAGTGAAGACTACTTTGGAAACATTGGGTTATACAGGTTGGTGAAAATCTTCTCAGTTTAATGTATCTTGATAGACCGGTTATAGATATATGCAGACATAGATATGTTATGATTGATGGCTGGTGACTACAAATCAAAAGATTGTTTGCAGCGGTGTCAAGGACGAGAAGATGGATGACGGAGACAATTGTGAAGCCCACGNACGGTGACTACTTTCCTCTTCATTGCAGCTCTTCCCTGCAACTCTTCACCTCAACTCTGCACAACAATTTTTCACCTCAACTCTGCGCCCTAATTCTTCATCGCAACTCTTTGCAGCAACGCATCGCCATGACACATTTTTGTGACGCACCGCCGCAATAGGTCGTGTTGTTGCAATGCTCCGCCGCCATGTATCGCCGCGACAATCGCCACAATGCATTGCGTCCCCACGATGCCCCGTCGCAATGCTCTGCTCCAACGCGTCGCCGCAAAGTTCTGCCGCAACACATTGCATTGAATCATCGCCCCGACGCATCGCCGCAACCCGTCATGATGTTGTGACGCCCCGCTACAACGCGTCGCTGCAACGTCCCACTGCAACCCTCCGCTGCCACATTTCACCACAATGAGTTGTGTCACCGCGACGCCCCGTCGTGATGCCCCTCCTTGATGCTCTGCTGCAATGCGTCCCTACAATGCTCCGCCGCGATGCATTGCCGCGATGCACCACCTCAAAGCGTCATGTTGCCGCGCCGCCCCGCTGCAACGCGTCGCTGCGACGCTCTGCCTCGAGGAATCGCCTTGAAGCGCCGCCGTGAGTACCAGTTGTGATGCGTTGCATCGAAACGTCGCTACGACACACTACCTCAACGCTTGTCGTGACTCTAAACGGTTCTTTAATCCTATTTATAGGATAAAAAAGGGCTTTGACCATTAAATGTTCATTATTATAGAAAAAGAAGTGCAACAATTAAATACTCATTATTATGACTTAAAAATAAAATACAACCATTAAATGGCCATTATTGTATATATATATAAAAACTTTTCATATTCCTCATGAAATTAATTTCATTCATTAAAAAAAAGCAAAAAATCTTGTCATATTCCTGATGAAATCAATTTCAATTACAAGAAACAAAATTGATTCTTTACNAAATACAACCATTAAATGGCCATTATTGTATATATATATAAAAACTTTTCATATTCCTCATGAAATTAATTTTATTCATTAAAAAAAAGCAAAAAATCTTGTCATATTCCTGATGAAATCAATTTCAATTATAAGAAACAAAATTGATTCTTTATGCATGTAGAGGTATTTATGTCATCATGCTCATCAACTTAATTACATCCTTAGATAAATTATACTTATAATAATCCAAATGATCATTATATATATCTATATATATAATACATTAATTAAAAAATAAATAAATAGTCCTGATCTTGATATTTTCGGATGACAAAGATGATCTCGCCCGAAAATAGCGATGCAAATGATACGACACCAACAAATTTTCATCATCCAACATGAATCTCGATGCAATATTTTGAACAAGAAATATTAAAACTTTATTTAAAAATCATCCAGAGGTTCTATTTGAGCAAACTTATGGTCGAACTGACCGGCTCGATGTGACGGGCCTAATGAAATGAAAACTAGTTCAATCTGAGTCAAATCAAGCTCAGATCAAGTGATTAAACCACTCTTGGAAGAATTATGAACACATTTGGAAGGTCAAACGGATGGCTACACTATCAAGCCTATACTCGAATTGAGCGTCTCGACGAGACGAATCCAACGAGCCTGATCACTCAATTCTGACATCTTTAAGGCACTCAAATGTCCATTAAATGTCGTTTGATTGGAGGAAGCTTTCTAGACCGTTCCAATCAAAATAATTCATATTCATATATTAATGAGACCCTGAACACTATAAATAGGGTCTCACCCCTCACATGAGGGGAGAGAATTGAAACTTCAGAGAGAACTAGAAGCTCTGAGAAGGAACTGAAGTCTAACACCATCCCGATTGTCGTCGATCGCCGCCGATTGCCATCAATCACCTCCGACAGTCGTCGACATCCGTCGGTCACCGTTTGTCACTGTCAACCATCACCGTTGATCACCACCAACTAGACATCGTCAGTCATCGTCGTCGAACATGAGCTCATCACTACAGTCCATGTGTCAACAACGATCTACGTGGTTCACAGCTCGTGCAGCTCTAGAATCCAACCCTCGCAGCCTATGGACGTCATTCATACTCACCCCTATGACTTACGTGGTTCATATATCGTGTCGCTCCCGACTCCGACCCCCACGGCCTACGGGCGTCATTCATACCTGCATCTACAACCTAAGTGATTCATAGCTCGTGCAACTCTCGACTCTGACCCCTCAGACCTACAGACGTCACTCATACTCGCTCCTATGGCCTACTTGGTTTATACCTCGTGCTGCTTCCAACTCTGGCCCCCACGATCAACGAACATCATTTATACTCGCCCAAACAATCTACGTAGTCATCAGCTCATGCAACTCATGACTGTCCTTGCGGCCTACAAATATTATTCATATTCGCCCCTATGACCAACGTTGTGCAGCTTTCGACTCCGGCCCCGGCGGCCTACGGACGTCATTCACGTCCGCCACTACGACCTATGTGGTCCACAACTCTTATAACTGCTTACTACAATTTTTGTAGTCAATCAACGCTTTTGGAGCAATCATCTACAACACGCACGACAGACTACTACCTCCATAACAATCAATAATGACCCTTGCAACATGCTGTCACCAAGAACTGCAATTAGATTATAGATATTCACCTTTGTAATTTCATCTTCCCTAATTTATGAGAAGAATAAACATATGCACTCATCATTTATAGTGATTTATTTCAACTAGGTTA
>JXCR01115179.1:40394-57155 GCA_002079205.1 Phalaenopsis hybrid cultivar | reverse complement strand
AGGCATCTTCTCAATTATTTTATTGGCCCCTATTTTATGGAATGTACCTTTGCTGTGGAAACACATGACAGAATATATGGAGAAATTGAAGGAATATTCATATGAGATATGTCCACATAACAGAACAGCATAATACATGCGTTTTAGGTTGATGAATAAAACACTTCGTGAAAGACTCATGGAGTTTAGCGGTTGGAGAATATTAATTTTTAATATTTTATAATTTAAAAATATTTTATGATATATTATTTTCTGTTAGATATGACTCATATATCATAAATGGATAGTACTAAAACAAGAGCGGAGCAGAGTTGAAGATTCTATCAAAATCAGGGGAGTTTCCTTATATGGGTTGTGGTTGTGGTATAGGAGTAATTTGGTAATTATATATCATACTCAAGATTTCCTTTTTGTGTTTTCTAGGGTTATAAATTGAGCTTGTATGTAACTTTAGGGATTATCCCTGAATTCTGTATTCTCTTTTCTGAATTACTGAAAAGCCGCCGCTCTGCTCTCGAGAACGTAGACATCTTTATCGAACANGGCTGAAGATTAGAAAGAATTGCAACAACGAGCGGCGACAACTATACACCTATGCCTGACAAATGAAGTTATGTATCACGTGATGAATTTAAAATTTCAATGAGAGTTTCATTATGTGGGTTGGCGGTGCAAGGTCAACACCCCGCGGTCTAGTACATGAGTAATTTAAGTAATTACATATTGTACTATAGGGTTATATATATATCCTGTTTGTAACATTAAGTGAGTCGTTGAGTCTCTGAGATTCTGAATTTTATATTCTGTACTCTTTTCTGAATATTGAAAAGGAGGTCGCCGCTCTGCTCCCGATGATGTAGGCATCTTTGCCGAACCTCGTAAATCTCTGTGTTCTTCTAGATTTGTGTTGATTCTTGTTTTTCTTCGCCCTAATTTCTCTGTAAGTGGTATCAGCTTTAGTTGTAGATAATGCCACAATAGACTGAATTGTTGATTTCCAACATATAGGCCCTCCACCAAGAGTAAACACATACCCAATTGTAGACCTTCTGTCATTTAAATCACCTGCATAATCTGAATCAACAATTTCTAAAATAGAAAAGATTTTTTTTAATTAACCATTAAAAAAAGTAGATTTAATATTTGGTCTACACCCACTTTACGTACTTTTTGCTGTTTCATTATGGATAGATTTTAAGTGAGATTCAATCTTGATAAATAATTTTTGGGACATTTCCATACCATCCAATTTCTATGTGTTTACTTAACTAGCACCTAAACTTTACATTTTAAAATTATACCACTCAAAATTTTCATATCATGAAAAATATCACTATTTTACAAAATAAAATACAGTTTTTCGTATATAAAAGTAGGGTGACATGTATAAAAATTATATGCAAAATTTGAAGTTTAGGTGCCAGGTATCAAAATACACAAGAATTGAGTGGTATGTATGTAAATATTCCGCTTTTGGTGGGGATTTTACATGTTACAATACTATGAATCAGATTTCAATTTTGTTATTAGTTAAACTCATAATTTATTAAATTATTGGTTAAACTCATAATTCATTAAATTATACAATTAAGTTCTTAATATATGAACGGAACTTATTTGTAGGTTACAGATAGGTTATACTAGGTTACATGGAGATTACAAAGGGTTATAATACTAGGTTACATGGAGGTTACAAGGGGTTATAACGCGAGTATAACCCCCTTATACCCTCGGTATAACCTCGAAAACGTACGCAGCGCTGCATACGTCTTACGTACGCAATTTTTTTCCGAGAAGGGGAGAGAGAGAGAGGGAGAGAGAAGATGACTAGGGAGATAATAATCATATGGTCTATTCTCAAATGGTAAAGATCCATCATGATCAAGCTGACGAAGGTAAAGATCCAAAAGAAAAAAAGTGAATATGGAGACAAGTGAGTTTTTTTTTTTTTCAACAATTAATCCACAATGGCTTCCTTTCTAATGTAGTCGTCTTTGATCCCATCTTTCGTCACTTCCTTGGTGTGCCTTGTTCGGAGAAAAAGCATTAGAGAAGGGCNTGATATATTTACATATCTTACACTTAAAGCTTTGCTTTTCTGCATAATGAAAATACTATGCATAAATAGGGTAGTAGGAACGTAAATACATAAGAAATGAGTGATATATATGTAAATATTCCATTTTATTTCTGCGTGGCTACAGCGTTAGGNTGATATATTTACATATCTTACACTTAAAGCTTTGCTTTTCTGCATAATGAAAATACTATGCATAAATAGGGTGGCAGGAACGTAAATACATAAGAAATGGGTGATATATATGTAAATATTCCATTTTATTTTTGCTCAGCGTAACGCTCGGCTGATTCTTCGGAGAACGAGACCACGGCCAAGGACTCTTCCCTCAGAAACCGCTGCTGCTTCGCGATGAACTCTTCTATCTTGCGCTGGAAATGCTCTGCATCTTCCTCTCCCTCCGATTCTCCACTATCGTGCGCCAATGCCCCTTTTCTTTCCCTCTCCAAAACAGCCGTCTCAGCTCGCCGGAGCTCCGGCTGCTCCCGAACTCGCTCAAATTTCTCCGATTGGCTCCGCCTAACAGAATTAACCTCCATACAAACCTTCTTTTCGTCGCACAGTAATTCTTCAATCGGCTCTAGGTGAAGCGGCGAAGGATAAGACATGTCGCAGTAGTTGAATTCAGAGGAGATGGATTCAGGGGAGGATGAAAGTTGGCGGGATTCGGCCAAGAGGAGAAGGACGATTGTGTTTCCGAGAAGAAACACGAAGCTGGGGCTGATGAGGATGGCGGCTGCGTGGCGGAGGAAATCGCCGGGGTTGTTCGGAGGTATGGGGATATAGAAGGAGGAGTAGCAGAGGAGGAGGAGAGCGGCGGTTGCTCCGATGTAGCGGAAGTGTAGACGGAATTGTTGGAGGAGGTGGAAACGTCGGGCTAGGGTTTGTATTTCGGATTCCATTGGGAGATTCGGATTGAAGGAGAATGGGTGAGCTTTCTTTCTCGACGAGCAGAGTGGAGTTCTTCGGCTAGTGGGGATGAACAGGGCTAAATTGAGCAGGGAACCGTTTTTCTTTGTTTTTATATTAAAGAGAGGAGGACAAGTTTCGAATAAATAGATGAATATTTTAAATGTTTTGTAGAAGATTAATGTAGGGTTAGACTCATGGTCGTTTGAGACAGGTTTTTTTACATTTATTTTATTCTGTAAATCGCTTTCAATATTTAATTTGTTTTAGATCTTTTTATTTTATAAGAAATTGTGGGATGTATTAGACTAATGATATTGATGCATCATCAATAAATATTTATCACATATCCGATATGAATCTAGATGTAATTTTTTTAATAGTAATATTTCATATTTAAAATCACGATCATTGAGGGCTCTGATTTCTAATATGAAGTCAATAATATCAAAGTTTAGTAAATACGAGTCCGGTCAAGCNTTTATAAGAAATTGTGGGATGTATTAGACTAATGATATTGATGCATCATCAATAAATATTTATCACATATCCAATATGAATCTAGATGTAATTTTTTTAATAGTAATATTTCATATTTAAAATCACGGTCATTGAGGGCTCTGATTTCTAATATGAAGTCAATAATATCAAAGTTTAGTAAATATGAGTCCGGTCAAGTCCATATCAAGTCATTATCAAGCTCTTGCTCATCAATTGAATGGTCAAATGAATTTCAAAATTGACATTTCTAAAGTAAAATCAATTGTTTGACTAAGAAAATCCAACGAGCTCAAGATCACTCAAATATGAGGTCATTACGACTGAAATTATTAGATAAATATTTATTATCAAGGGGGATTAATTGGAAAAGTTTGATAAGATGGTTAAGGGAGTTATTTGCCAAATGATCAAAATTTATCTCACTTAGAGGATATAAATCAGTCACCTCTCTTCAATTGATGGGAAAACTGAGAGTGGGAATTTAAGAGTTTATTTTGGATTGAGCACTTGGTGATAACTTCCGGCCTCCATAGTCAGCGACCGCCATTGATCACCTATGACCACAACTGCTCGCCGCTGTCAATGACCCCCGCTTGCTAACGATGTATCCCAAATACGGTCGTAGATTGCAACGTCGTATTAAAGACCCGGTAATAACTTCTAATCTTTATAGTCTCTGACAATTATCTTTCTTTGTCCATCAACCACCGTCAATCATCGTCGATCAATGCTTCTCACTGCAGTCAGAAACCTATTCTTGCTATGGTCGTATATGAAATACGACAGTAACATATAACGTTTTATTGAAGATACACCGATATATAAATTCTGGCAAACACTACTTACAATGATCGAAATAAATCTACGACTTGTAAGAAAATAGTATATCTTTGTATTTATTTATAATGAATTTGTTTTACTTTAGGTAATNATATACCCAAATACGGTCGTAGATTGCAACGTCGTATTAAAGACCCGGTAATAACTTCTAATCTTTATAGTCACTGACAACTATCTTTCTTTGCCCATCAACCACCATCAATCATCGTCGATCAATGCTTCTCACTGCAGTCAGAAACCTATTCTTGCTATGATCGTATATGAAATACGACAGTAACATATAACGTTTTATTGAAGATACACCGATATATAAATTCTGGCAAACACTACTTACAATGATCGAAATAAATCTACAACTTGTAAGAAAATAGTATATCTTTGTATTTATTTATAATGAATTAGTTTTAATTTAGGTAATATATATATAGTTATAGTTATAAATTAGGCATCTTCTCAATTATTTTATTGGCCCCTATTTTATGGAATGTACCTTTGCTGTGGAAACACATGACAGAATATATGGAGAAATTGAAGGAATATTCATATGAGATATGTCCACATAACAGAACAGCATAATACATGCGTTTTAGGTTGATGAATAAAACACTTCGTGAAAGACTCATGGAGTTTAGCGGTTGGAGAATATTACTTTTTAATATTTTATAATTTAAAAATATTTTATGATATATTATTTTCGGTTAGATATGACTCATATATCATAAATGGACAGTACTAAAACAGGAGCGGAGCAGAGCCGAAGATTCGATCAAAATCAGGGGAGTTTCCTTATGTGGGTTGTGGTTGTGGTATAAGAGTAATTTGGTAATTATATATCATACTCAAGATTTCTTTTTTGTGTTTTCTAGGGTTATAAATTGAGCTTGTATGTAACTTTAGAGATTATCTCTGAATTTTGTATTCCCTTTTCTGAATTACTGAAAAGTCGCGACTCTGCTCCCGAGAACGTAGACATCTTTATCGAACCTCGTTAAATCTCTTTGTGTTCTTTTGGATTTATGTCGTTCTTTCTCAACAAGTGATATCAGAGACAAGTTCGATGGCAAGAAAAAAGAATTTCGGCTGCGCGCAGGGAATATCGTCCGCCGGGGAAGCTGATCGTCCGCAAAAGAGGGCTTTGCGGCAATTCCGCAGAGCAGTTCACGAAGGGGGCTTTGGCGATTCGCGGAGGTGTTCTATTCGGCAGAAGGTCTTGGTGTGTGATCGANAAGTTCGATGGCAAGAAAAAAGAATTTCGGCTGCGCGCAGGGAATATCGTCCGCCGGGGAAGCTGATCGTCCTCGAAAGAGGGCTTTTGCGGCAGTTCCGCAGAGCAGTTCGCGAAGGGGGCTTTGGTGATTCGCGGAGGCGTTTTATTCGGTGGAAGGTCTTGGTGTGTGATCGGCAAACGAGACTTCGGTTGGAGATCGTGAATCGCGGAAAGGAGCAGAGGCTTCACGTGCGGCAACGACGGATCGCGAAAGAGACGATCAAATCGGGTTCGACGCTAGAAGGTTCGGGCTATTTGCAGGACGGTTTCAGCGATTCGCGGGATTAGCGAATGGTGGCAGTTCGCGGAGGCTGTGATTCACAGATTAAGCTTCGGGGGAAGGAAGCTAGAATTGAAATTTTCTCTTGCTGCATAAGATAAGTTTCTAATTAAAGGAAAATTTTTTTTAATTAAAATAAATTTAATTAAAGATTTTTAATTAAGTTTTTTTTTTGCTGGAGGCTGCGGAGAAGAAAAGGAACGGAATCAGTAAATTTTTTTTCCGCTGAAGAAAGAAAGATTTTTGAATTTTACTTAATTAAAGAAAAGTTATTTTTTTAATTAAGTTGATCTAAATAAAATATTTAATTAAGTAAACTTAATTAAATTTTTTTTTTGTTGGAGGCTGTAGAGAACAAAATTTGGAAGATTTTTTAAATTTCTATTGCAGGAAGCAGGAAATAAAAGAAAGCAGAAAATAAAAGAATATTTTGAAGGGAATATTTCAATTTTTTTCTTTAAAAAAAAATTTACTTTTTTTTTAAACTTAATTAAGGAAACTTAATTAAGAGGTTTTTTCAATTCTTCTTTTTTCTTTTTGAAAAGCTTCTGAGAAAGGATTTACAAAAGAATTTTTGCAAAATAATTTGTTGCAGGAGTTATTTTCAAATGACTTTTTCTAATGCAAAACTCGAGGTGGTGAAGTTCGATGAAACTGATAACTTCGGATTGTGACAAATAAGAGTAAAAGATCTGTTGACTCAACAGGGAATCTTGAAAGCTTTGCGGGCAACAAAATCATATGTCATGAAGGCTGAAGATTGNTTCTTTAAAAAAAAATTTACTTTTTTTTTAAACTTAATTAAGGAAACTTAATTAAGAGGTTTTTTCAATTCTACTTTTTTCTTTTTGAAAAGCTTCTGAGAAAGGATTTACAAAGGAATTTTTGCAAAATAATTTATTGCAGGAGTTATTTTCAAATGACTTTTTCTAATGCAAAACTCGAGGTAGTGAAGTTCGATGGAACTGATAACTTCGGATTGTGACAAACAAGAGTAAAAGATCTGTTGACTCAACAAGGAATCTTGAAAGCTTTGCGGGCAGCAAAACCATATGTCATGGAGGCTGAAGATTAGAAAGAATTGCAACAACGAGCGGCGACAACTATACACCTATGCCTGACAAATGAAGTTATGTATCACGTGATGAATTTAAAATTTCAATGAGAGTTTCATTATGTGGGTTGGCGGTGCAGGGTCAACACCCCGCGGTCTAGTACATGGGTAATTTAAGTAATTACATATTGTACTATAGGGTTATATATATATCCTGTTTGTAACATTAAGTGAGTCGTTGAGTCTCTGAGATTCCGAATTTTATATTCTGTACTCTTTTATGAATATTGAAAAGGAGGTCGCCGCTCTGCTCCCGATGATGTAGGCATCTTTGCCGAACCTCATAAATCTCTGTGTTCTTCTATATTTGTGTTGATTCTTGTTTTTCTTCGCCCTAATTTCTCAACGAGTGGTATCAGCTTCAGTTGTAGATAATGCCACGATAGACTGAATTGTTGATTTCCAACATATAGGCCCTCCACCAAGAGTAAACACATACCCAGTTGTAGACCTTCTGTCATCCAAATCACCTACATAATCTGAATCGACAATTTCTAAAATAGAAAATATTTTTTTTTTAATTAGCCATTAAAAAATGTAGATTTAATATTTGGTCTACACCCACTTTACGTACTTTTTGCTGTTTCATTATGGATAGATTTTAAGTGAGATTCAATCTTGATAAATAAGTTTTGGGACATTTCCATACCATCCAATTTCTATGTATTTACTTATCTAGCACCTAAACTTTACATTTTACAATTATATCACTCAAAATTTTCATATCATGAAAAATATCACTATTTTACAAAATAAAATACAGTTTTTCGTATATAAAAGTAGGGTGACATGTATAAAAATTATATGCAAAATTTGAAGTTTAGGTGCCAGGTATGAAAATACACAAGAATTGAGTGGTATCTATGTAACTATTCCGCTTTTGGTGGGGATTTTACATTTTACAATACTATGAATCAGATTTCAATTTTGTTATTAGTTAAACTCATAATTTATTAAATTCTACAATTAAGTTCTTAATATATGAAAATAGAAGCGCGGAACTTATTTGTAGGTTACAAGTAGGTTATATTAGGTTACATGGAGGTTACAAGAGGTTATAATACTAAGTTACACGGAAGTTACAAGGGGTTATAATACTAAGTTACATGGAGGTTACAAGGGGTTATAACGCGGGTATAACCGTCTTATACCCTCGGTATAACCTCGAAAACGTACGCAGCGCTGCGTACGTCTTACGTACACAAATTTTTTTTCGGAGAAGGAGAGAGAGAGAGAGGGAGAGAAGACGACTAGGGAGATAATAATCATATGGTCTATTCTGAAATGGTAAAGATCCAAAAGAAAAAAAGTGAATATGGAGACAAGTTTTTTTTTTTTTTCAACAATTAATCCACAATGGCTTCCTTTCCAATGTGGTCGTCTTTGATCCCATCTTTCGTCACTTCCTTGGAGTGCCTTATTCGGAGAAAAAGCATTAGAGAAGGCNGTTAGGATACGACCTCGGCTCAAGCTGACTCCGCACCGAAAGTCATCAAGCAATCTTCGGCTCTATCAATTAGTGTGGGGGAAACCAAAACCTGTTAAAGTTCCCCGCCATTTCTCTTTCTCGGCCTCTCATCACCAAAACGAAGCCAGGAATGACCAAGGAAACATGGTGGTCAGAGATATATTCTTGGTTTGAAAGCCAATCAAAGCCATTCTTGAAGACATCTCAACTGGAGATGTAAAAAAGAGAATCACGATCGAAAAATCTTAGAACCCTCGTGAAGTCAGTGGGGGCACAAACCCAAGAAAGGTATCTATTCTCGGTCTTTCATTGTTTCACTCAATTTTTTCTGTGGCTTATTTTTCTCTTTCTTTTGTAGATAAAAGTGCTAAACCCTCAGTCCATAATGTCTTCAGTTAGGAGACCCCAAGCTCCCTTGAAGGGGATAGCTACAGAAACTGCCTCTCCATTTTATTATAATTTGTTGTCGCCTTTGTACGTCACTTTGAAGTTGCACTTTGGATTGACCTCTAGCTCACTTTGATGTTGTTTTTTAAGCTGCTGTTTAAAGTTTGGCCGACAATGATAGCCTAAATGGCTTCGGCTTTATCAAACAAGTCTTAGACATACTCGCCGGGCCTTTAAGTATCCAATCATTTTGACGAATTAATATAAAAGAAGAATAGCCTTGCCACTAATTTTAAGTCTTTATTAGCCAAGTCTAGTGACAGAGAGGAGCGTAGCGTGACAAAAAAGACTTTAAATTTCCTTGTTTGCTAGTATTCACTTGTGTGTTTTGTAGTTTTGCACCATTGANAATAGCCTTGCCACTAATTTTAAGTCTTTATTAGCCAAGTCTAGTGACAGAGAGGAGCGTAGCATGACAAAAAAGACTTTAAATTTCCTTTTTTGCTAGTATTCACTTGTGTGTTTTGTAGTTTCACCATTGAGCCAAATTTGATTCTTGGGCTACATGGAAGAGTTAGCATACCGAGTTGAGGTAAAAGAATGAGTTGGTGATGTATCCATGGCTCATCAAATGGAGATAATTATGTAATAAACTGTGTTGTGATAGTTGAATAATAAGTTAATGTAATAATTTCCATGATAAGCAGATTAAAAATGACTTTATAATTGGCTAGTTTGCGATTAAATTATAATCTGAAACAATCTGTATAGTTTCATTTTTTTTCGAAAACTATTTCACGTCTTATTCAGCCATGTGACACTTTGTGTTTTTGAACATAGTCTACATTTAAGATGGATCGATTTTTATCTTTATAGGGGTAATCATTTAGATTTGCCGCTTAAAGAAAGGACTGTTCTATTGACTAAATGTTGATCTAGACTTAAAAGGATAGAGTTCCACTTCAAAGGTCTACCGCTTAGAAAGGAATACTTTGACTCCTACCACAGAAAACAGAGTGAGTTCCAAGGTTAGATTTTGGAAGTCCCAAAGACATCAAAAGGCATGACAGCTTGCTTGATGATTGTGAGAATGGTCCTTTTGAGTATTTGGAATTTTAATGCAGCTCTTGAATTATGAAAAGTAGAGCAAAAATTGGATATTTTAGTCGCAAATTAACCAAATTTCAAGTCGATCGATACTTGAGCTCACTCAAATCTTATATTCATTTACATTTTACACCCATACTATTAATCTTTCAAAAGTCCATCGAAAAGGTGTTAATTAAACCAGAGCACCATCCCCCATGGGTTGTTACAAGTGAGGAACCAAAGGAACATAAGCGGGCTAGACATACTAACGATCAAAGTTTGCATTCAACATAAAGAATTAAGTAGGCTTGAGTCAGAGCACTCTGTATTTCTACACATATTTTTCAAATATTTGATGGGAGATTTAACACAAAGCTTTTCTATTTTTCATTTTCAACCATTATCTTTTTTTTATCCTTTTAGTCCTAAATATATAAAAGGAGCTCTTCGCAAGATTACATACTTCTAATAATTATAATACGTTATAATAAAATTAAGTTTTCTACCTTTCTTTAAAAGCAAATTCTAGTGTTTTGTTGTTGAATTATATTTTGTCTCCACCACCAATCTCCTTATCAATATATTCTCTAATTCAAAAACTCAAATCTTCTCAGTGGAACTATTCATCTTTTTTACATCTACTAGCTCAATAAAAAACTCTGAATTTCCCCCCTAACAACAATCCTTCACAGATTAATAATATCTCATCTTTCAAATTGAGTAATTCTTATTTTTTATTATTTTATTTACTCTTATAATAGAAGTCTATATCTATTATTATATATCATGAAAACAACCTCTCCTAAAATTATCTTATAAACTTTATATAATTTATTTTACTCATCATATTAATTCATACCATCTATTCTATGTTTTATCCCCCATTATAGCATTCAAATTATCTAAATCTATTTTCATTATCCATCTCCAATAAGATCCATCACCATTACATACAGAATTACTTTTTAAACAAAGCCTCATTTTATAACATATATACTCAAACATTCTAATATCTATGACATTCAACTCGGCTGTCTTTTTAATTTTTATCACCCAACAATAAAATTTATTTCAGGCACCAAAATACAGGGTGTTAATGAGTTTTGATGCCATCAAGTCCAGGCACAACTAAGACAATTAGCAGTCAAGCTTCAAAGGCTATAACACCAGTAACTAATTAAATTAAAAAGCAGTTATCTCAAGATTTAGAAGTTTACTCTGCAAACCATCACAAAATCAGAGTCATACTATCATTCATGCTGCCATCCCAGGCGAGTTAATAAATTTAAAAATGTATGTTAACTTAAAAAATAAGCAGTATCAGCATATAAAAGAATAATTTAACAATCACAAAAAACAGGAAAAAACATAGTAACAGTATCCAACCAGATTCATATTTCTCGAAAGAAATTAAAAAAAAAAAAATCAAAAGTTTGTGTGTATGCTGATTCTTATACATTATGTTATTCCAGGTAAGACAACTCAAATGTAAACTGCAGTATTTCTACCACTGCTTCATACAAACAAAAAAAAAAAAACTAAGGCGCAAGAGAATTTGGCAGCACTAAAAGTAAAATTTCAGGAGCTCAGAAAAACTTCGTAGAGAATCAGATAGAAAAAAAATTGATTACCAAGTCCACAGGACAGGCCAATCAACTGAGTTACACGTAGCAAATCAAAGAATGACACAGATCTAATAAGTAGCTCTTCATCAACACATCAGCAAGATTTTGGTAGGTCAAATGTAAAATCTCCGTCGATCAATGAACATAATCCAAATGTATAAAAACAATTACATATATATATATAGCCCAAACAGACAAGGTGTTCTGGAACTACAACAAATATAAGAGTGCTGATGAAATAGAAGGAAAGCTTAGATTAATGTGCACAAGTTGGATTTAGCTCAAAATAACCTTGACATAGCTGTCAAATAGTTAACGAAAATTCTGTGTGCAGTTCTAATTGGCATGCATTTAGAAGTGCAAATGAGTCGAGCTGAACTCGAGCTTGAGTTTGAACTTGAGCTTGAGCTTGCGGCCCAATAAACTCGTCTCGCGAGTTCGTTAACNTTGACATAGCTGTCAAATAGTTAACGAAAATTCTGTGTGCAGTTCTAATTGGCATGCATTTAGAAGTGCAAACGAGTCGAGCTGAACTCGAGCTTGAGTTTGAGCTTGCGGCTCAATAAACTCGTCTCGCGAGCTCGTTAATGAGTCAAGTTCGAGCCGGCTCAGCTCACCACTACCTACATTTTGTAGAACGAAAAAGATGCCCTAAACGAATAGCATAGACTATATAATGCATACAAACTGTTGCCTGCCGTTCATGCAAAACCAGGCTAGAGCACATGCTCTGTAAGTGTCAATGTTAAGTTCCATATGCTGGCCCTTTACTCCCTTTCTCCCTCAACACACGGGAGTAAGCCCATAGACCTGCCCGCCTGCGTGCACATTCACAAGCACACGCTTATGTAGAAGATTTTGTTCTATTGAAAGTAGGAGATGTCTTAATCATCAAGTCATTCACATCAATAAAGGAACGCGCCCCCTATCAAGCCAAAAAACTAATTACTCTACACCAATGTAGGTTCTCTGATTTGAATCATCAGATGAAAGGACTGGGTTTTTCAAGCCTTAGAAAATTGGGTTCTCTGATTTGAATCATTGAATAAAAGGGCAAGGTTTTCAAGGCTAATTGCTCGCATAAAGTCAAGTGTTAGAAAATAGGATTCTTAGCTTTGACTCATCACATGAAAGGATTCCAAGGCTAATTGCCAACATAAAGTCAAGTCATGGGAAATCCCTCTTGGTTAATTATATTTAGTTGTTAGGTTTTTGACTAGAAGGTTAAGCATAACATTTAAAATAAATAATTTTTAGATAGATACACATAAGCTCCAAGTCTGAGATCCCCTCCAAACACCTATAAATAGAAGAGTAGAGAGAGTCAACCTCTACATGGATTAATCAATTGGCAGAATTTTCCTTTCACATGAGATGCGTTAAGCTGATAATCAACCACTATTTTTATTAGAAATGAAGGAAAAAAAATGAGAACGGAGAAAAAACAACCGAAAGAAAATTGTGGTCATGGAGAAAAAACTACCTTGACACGGCAAGCAAGTAGCGGCAAAAGTATTGTGACGATTCCATAGAAATGCACGAATCCACTCTTTTTAGAAGCTTTCAAGTAGAGAATTTTTAGTGAGTTAAATATTCACATATTGTGGTTTTTTTGTATTTGTATGTATAATAGTATATTTGAGGTCTATTTTATAGGGAAATTCAGAGAACTTAGATTTTATGAAGAGTGTCATCTACTGTCCATGTTATTTGTACGTAGATTAGGATTTGGGTTGTTTATAATCGATTGATTATTATCTCTCCTCTCATAAACTTAGGCTTATTTTTTATTGAATCACACAAATTTTAGAGTTTTCTTGTGGTGCTTGGTCTCCATGTTCTTGGTGTATTCATCATAATTGTTTCGAGCCTTTTTACATTATAAAGTAAAAAATAATAATTAAAAAAGCTATTAATGATTCATATCAGACCCTACTGCAAAATGTGATGGCCATAAAGTATAAGCTTGAGGATGGCTTGAAAGGTTTTCAACTCTATAGAACCAAAATGCAAGGCACCAACGAGACATCCAAAGAACTCAAAGAATATAAGCGAAAAAAAAAATAAAGATTGCTGAAAAAGCTCTCTCGATAATTGAACTATGCCTTAAAGATATGGATTTGAGAGGGATCTCAAAGGAAACAAATGTGACTACTTTGTGGCTCAAACTAGTTTTCAACTTCTGCCACGAAAAGTCTTTCTAGTAAGCCATAACATATGCAGAGATGTACTTGTTGCATATGCACAAATGTACAGATAAAAATCATATTTTAATGAGTTTAATTCTATTGTTAAGTTTTGAAGAATATTGATGTGATCATTGATGATGAGGATCAAGTACTGTTACTCTAATGATTTTTAACACCATCTTAAAAGTATTTCTATCTAGTATGAGGATCAAGTATGTTCTACGAAAGGGATGCAAAAACCTAATTAGATGACAAACATTTTTTCTAAATATGTGATTATGAAGTTTGAAGGTGTAAGAAATGAAAAGTCAATTGGGTCTTGTTAGTTAGAGAAAGACCATTTGCAAAGAGATTTCTCCATTAATGAAATGGAGTCTCAAGTTAGATATAATAATATGACTAACTTATATAGCGCTAAAAAGTCAAAGGATCAATAAGTTTAAATATGAAAAATTTGAAGCCACGGATTCATTGCTTATTAGGAAATACCACTCACACGGGTACATATACAAAGAAAAAGAAATAAAAAGTCCACAGATTGCTCCTCTGACATCAATTGGAGATATATAAATAAATAAACGACAGATAGGTAAAGGCTTTACATAATTATTTGTTTCATTTTTTATTTATAGTTTTGTATATATGAACAAGTTAAGCTTTTATAGCCACTTATTCTTCTACATCAATTGGTATCAGAGTGTGGTTATGATATTCCGATTCCAACCTTTGTTCTCTAAAATCCTCCAACCTCTTTCAAGTCGGAGATCTTCCTTCATTTTATTATGTCTAATACCATTAACTTCCCTTCTAAAGATTCAATCACAATGAATGATAAAAATCATATTAAAAGAGAACTCCAAGGATTTCAAAGCTCATATCAATTGACTAGGGAAATTATCTGAAGTGGTAAAAAATCATGAATATCATTCTTAAAGGAAAAAGAATGACCCAACATCTTAAGATTCTACCTCCGGAGCCAAAAGACCCAAAGTATATACTTTGGGAAAGAAGAGATTCACAATCATGACATAGTTGAGAAAAACCATAATGTCGAAAATCAGCTGGTCAAATATGTTCCTTTCTACTGGAAAAGAAGTTTGGGATGTTGTCAAACAAACTTACTCAAAATTCAAGGATACTGTTATTATCTATGAGATCAAAATGAAACTCTCCATTACTAAATAAGGTAAACTTCCTATTATTGAATATTTTAATTACTAGCTTAAACTGGATTATTACCAAGATCTCAAGATGATTTTCTGTGAAGATGTAGTAATCCTCAAGTAATTTGTGGAAAGAAAAAGAGTATTTGAGTTTTTGCAAAACTCAGTAACGACTTGTGATCAAGTTTGAGTACTAATCATAAGTAGAGAAAACCTCCTTTCTCAAAATGAAACTTACTCTCATGTACGAGTTGAATAAGGAAGAAGAACCATGATATTTAATATTCTAGTCTATGAAACATCTACCATGAAAACCACTAAACCCAAAGATAAGGGTCCAAGGGACTTGTTACATATTCTTCACCCAACAAAGAACAAAAGCCACCCCTCAAAGACAAACTTGAGCACACTATTGTAAGAAAAAAAAAAGGAAACTTCATGGAAAGCCCCAAAGCTATAATGAAAAAAAAAAGAAGGGAACAAGAAAGATGGTATTCATTGTAGCATAGATGGAGTCAACTCAAAAGAAATTAAAAAATTAAGGAATCGTCAATTTTTTGTAAAAATCTTTTTTGATCATGCTCTCTTGCTCAGAATGATATGACTTCCAACTCTTATGTTTTTAATGCCTCAATCACACCTTCCCAAATCTGGATTCTCAACAAATCTTGTCAAAACCTTTCAAACCTGTAAACTATGTGTCAGTAAAAGAAAAATAAAAACGGTACATGGTTCCTTAACAACTATTGTAGGATAAGAAAATATCTCCACTTTCCTTAATTTTACCCTTAGCAACGTATTACATATTCCTCATCTTGTAGTTAACCTTCAATAATCCATAAAATTACAAAAGATCACAACTACAAAATCTTCTTTATTGATTATTCTATATTTTAGGACTTCACTAATGGAAAAGTAATTAGGCAAGCCAAATAAAAAGATGGGTTATATTTTCTTGGGGTGCATAATCAACTATAAAGCTCTTTCATTTCCATCAACAATCAACATCATATGGGAGAATCATTACAAGCTAAGAAATCCCTATTTTAAAACTCTTCAATACATGTTTCTTCCTATTTTATAAATGTAAATATTAAGATTTTCATTGTGAGATTTGCGAACTTGAAAAATATCATCATTTTGTTTTTTCCTAAAAGCAATTCCGGATCCTTACTTCTTTTAGTTCAACTCACTCTGATATTTGGAGGCCCTCCAATATCCTCAATATTTCTGATGTTACAGGAGTTGTCACCTTCATTGATGAATGCATTCAAATGCCTTAGGTATATTTTATTAAACAAAAATTGAATATTAACATTATCCTTCTTATATTCACTATCATGATAAAAAATTCAATTCAATAGTAATACCAAAATATTTCAAAATAATAATGCCTGTGATTACTTTAATCACACATTAACATTTTTCTTTCATAAATAGTGTATCATCCATCAATCCCCATGTCCTGAAACTCCCCACTAAAACAACGCATGTGAAAATTGAATCCAAGAGCTCTAAGGTGTGTGCACCTTTAGTACTCCCCAACTCAAAAAATGTATAAATTCTATCGTCCCACCACAAAATAAGACTTTTTTTTTAATAAAAAATGGGAAAATTATATATAGAAAACTAATNTGCTTGATACTCTTGCTGATTTGCTCGACATTTTTGTTGGTTGCTCGACAGCTTGCCTTTTGTTTAAAAAAATTTCCTGTTCGGGTTTGCTCGTTATTCTTCTCTTATGCTCAAAGATTTTGCTTCGTTGCACTCCTTTTTTATGGTTTGTTTACTTTAGCTTTGCTTGATGTTAGAAAGTGGTGAGCACAGTGTAGGTTGGAGGTAATGCAACTGT
>JXCR01115179.1:2656-26435 GCA_002079205.1 Phalaenopsis hybrid cultivar | reverse complement strand
TATATATATATATATATATATTATCCACCTTACATATTCAGACATACCACTTGCTATAATTTTATGTATGCAAAATAAATATATGTACATTCTAAATGAATTTTCTTATTTCATGAGCTATTTAGAAAGTCTCAATCGAAAACATGTTATATTTTAGAAGAAAATCACATGATTGGAAACTTGAATGGTCGTGACTATTGTGCACTTAAATACATATTAGATTGAACTTCACTTAAAATTAAGGCATGAGTTATGAACTTATATTATTTTTTTATCTACTTTATATGAAAAACATTTTGCTTCGAATAAGATTTTTCTGATGAAGAAGTTATTAAATATAAAGATTGTAGATGACAGTTCAATGATTGGACACTTGAATAATTTTAACACTGTAACTAGCTAGTTGTGTTTTGTGGGATCAAATTTGATGATTATGTCAGAACACCATTAATTATGACTTTCTTGTCGAACAGTTGGGATGATTTGGTCATGACAGTAACTTTTGGGAATATGAAGTTGAACTTTCATAACATTTTAGAATTGGCGTTGAAGAATGAAGTTCACAGAAAGTTGACGTATGATAAATCTTCAGGTTTTGCATTGAATGTTAAAAATAAGGGAATGAATTTGGACAGAAATGTGGACAAATACAAATTCAAGTCCAAAAAAGGTAAGTTCGGGTCAAGCATAGGAAATGATAGAGAAGAATGTTGGAACTATGGGAAGAAAAAACATTTCAAAAAGGATTGTAAAGCTCAAAGGAAGGATGGTGGTGGAAGAAACGAAAGGAATCTCTCTTCAAATGCCTCCACTAGAGAAATCCAAGGTGACTCCCTAGTTTAGCCTTAATCAGTATTGAATCTTGGATAGCAAATTTATGAATATATTTTCATGCATGCCCCAACAAAAATGTGTTTAAAAATTATACTCAGCGATCTGATGAAAATTTATTTGAGAGACAATAAAGCATGTAATATTGTGGAAATAGCGATGTGAATATCAAGTTGTCAAATGGAACAGTCTGAAAGTTAAGTAAATCCATACATGTTTCTAATTTGAAGAGAAATTTGATCTCTATAAACCAACTGAGAAAGTCAAGGTACGTGACTAATTTTACAAGTGACTCGTGGAAAATGACTAATGGGGCAATGTTGATGGTTTTGGGACAATATTGAAGGCACTTTTTACCGAATCAGTGAAATGGTGGATTTCATTGATTTGGTCGGAACTAAAGTGGATCCAGGTTTGAGCCACCATATGTTTGGCCATATGAGTAAGAAAGCTATGCAGTCCCTGTTTTCTAAGAATAAATTTCATGGTTTGAAATCCAAGATTTAGATTTCTGTGAAGATTATGTAAATGACAAAGAGAAGAAAGTTATTTCCTCAAAACATGGGTCAATATTGAAGTTAAAGAAATTGAAGTTAGTGTATATTGATGTATGGTGTCCTACTTCAATTTAGTTCAGTAAAGATTCCCACCATTTTATCTCATTTATTAAAGATCACATCAGAAAGATATGAGTTTACTTAAACAAAAAATCTAGCATATTTGAAGTGTTTAAGAAGTAAAAAATTTGTGGTAGAAAATGTGACAGACTTGGAGCTGAAATGTCACGGATGAGATGATAGTGGCAAATATCGTGATCAAAGATTCATGAATTATTGTGTTTCAGAGGGGATCATGCATGAGTTCACTGTTCCAGAAATTTCATAGCAGAATGAAGTTGTTGAGCGTATGAACAGAACCATCACGAAGCATGCCAAAAGTATGAGGTTGCATACATACTTGCCAAAACAATTCTAGGCAAAAGCATTGAACATTACAGTGTATCTGATCAATCGCAGTCCATCATTACTCTTGAAGGAAGGCTTATCTGAAGAAGTCTAGAGTGACAAAGAGATAAATCAATTTTACTTGAAGGTATTTGAGTGTCCTGCATATATAAAAATTGATGTAGGATTAAAAAATAAACTTGACTCAAAATCCGTCAAGTTCACTTTCATTGAGTATGACTCAAAAGATTTAGGTACAAATTCTAGGATTATCTGAATCAAAGGTTTATCAGGAGTGGTAATTTTATTTTCAATAAAATAGAGATATACAAGAACAAATTAAAGCTAAATATTACCCATCAATTACTTCTAAAGAGTCCAAATATTGTAAGGTAGAAGATATTGATGATCAGGAAGGAAGAGAAAGAAGAAGTGTTTAATTAGATGAAGCACTTTAAGTTCCTCAGTCACATGTTATTGAAGTCGGGAGGTCCAACAAAGCTATTTGACTGACTCAGAGGTATTCTCTTTCTTTGTATTATTTTTTGTTAATAGAAAGTAATGAACCAAAGTGCTATAAGGAGGCCACTCAAGTTGAAGATTCAAAGGAGTTTAAGCTTGCTATGGATGATGAAATGCAGTCCTTCGAGTTAAATTGAACCTAATATTTGGTCGTATTACCAGATGACAAAAGAGCACTATACAACAAGTGTGTTCATAGGCTGAAAGAAGAGTCAGATGGTAACAAATGCTACAAGGTAATGTTTGTTGTGAAAGGATTTCAGTAGAATGAATGAGTAGACTACACAGATATTTTTTTTTAGTGGTGAAAATGATAATCGTCAAAGTTACAATGAGTTTGGTGGTAGATGAAGGTCTACATCTGGAGTAGATTGATATAACAACAATTTTCTTACATAGAGATCTGGAGGATAAACTATACATGGTGCAGTCACAGGGTTATGAGATTCCAGGGAAAGAAGATTTGGTTTGTAGATTCAAGAAGAGTCTTTATGGCTTAAAACAAGCCCCAAGAAAATGGTACAGAAGATTTGACAGGTTCATATTAGATAATGGGTGCTTGTAATGTCAGGTAGACTATTGTTGCTCCATCAAAACTTTAACAATTGATATATCTTGTTTCTTTTATATGTAGATGACATGTTATTGTATGGGCTGATATGAAGAAAATCAGAAACTTAATGAGTAATTATTAAATGAGTTTGAGATAAAGGATTTAGGTTCAATCAAAAAAAAAATCTTGTGATGAGAATCAACAGAGACAGGAGTGCAGGTATATTGAAGTTTTATCATGTAGAGTATGTTGAGAACTACAGAGGTTCAATATGGGTGGGGCAAAGTTTGTTTACATCCCATTAAATAGTCACTTCAAGCTATCTAAGAAATTATCGCTTAAGTCTGAAGTAGAGCAAGCACCGATGCAGAGAACTCCTTATGCTTCAACAATTGGAAGTCTGATGTATGTTATGATTTGTACAATACCAGATATTTCATATGCAGTGAGAGTGGTCATTATGTACATAGGTAATACAGTCAGACATCATTGGGAGGCGATGAAGTGGATTCTCAAGTATTTGGAAGTGCAGGGCAGGAATTTGTAGATTTATATCTGTTAGGAGATTTGGATAGTAGAAGTACAACAGCAGATATATTCACTTTGGGGAACATAGCGGTGAGTTTGGTTTCTAAACTGCAGAAGATTGTTACATTATCAACCACAGAGGCTGAATATATTACTATCACTGAGGTTTGCGAGGAGATGATTAGCTACAGGGTTTTATGATAGAATTAGGCAAAAAGCAGAGGATTGGAAAGTTTCATAGTGGCAATATGATTGTTATTCAACTTGCTAAGAACGTTGTTTTTCATGCAAAACAAAACATATCTAGTTGAGGTATCACTTTATTTGCTCTCATAGAAGATGAACAGTTGCTTTTGGAAAAAATACATATAGCTTAGAATCTTGCGGACATGCTAGCTAAGGTGGTGACTATCGAAAAATTAGTGTTGTATTTGGCTTTAGTTGGGATTCAAGAAGGTTGAAACCGTGGGTGAGCCAAATTACTATACAATACTATGAAGATGGTACAAATGGAGATGCAGATCTGGTGGACATGCGTCAAGTGCTATCGGTCTCCAAGTGAGAGATCGTTGGAGTGTGGAGCCTACAACACCTAGCACCCAAACTCCAATGCCTGCAACATGGCATAGCCATGCCTGAAATGACTGTAGTTACGCCGTGCTACGTGATTGTGTCGCAACTGAGGTTAGTATGTCAGTCGCTTCTTTTGTGATCATGCAGCAGATAAAGCAAATGGAGTATTTGTACTCAGTATCGGCGTGGTCATGTCGATGGTTTTTCCTCTATAGTTTGGGAATTTAATCCCTCAATTAAAATCAAAGAAGGATAATCTCACATGCGATGTTTCTCAATCAGCTTCTTTGCGAAGGTCAATTGTGGGGAGGCGATTTCGGAGCGAGGGCTTTCTCTTGTGCAATTGAGATGAAGGTTTGGAGTGATATTCTGTAAATTCTAGTGATTGTAGAGAGAAGATTTGAGTGTGTTTTTCTGTGCATTTCTTCTATTCATTGTGAATTTTTTGGTGTGGTGTAGGTCCGTGATTTTTTCCCCGTTCTCGGGAAATTCTGGTGTGTTTTTCTTATATTACTTTCTTGTGTTTCTGTTCAATTTCTTTTGTTTCAGATTTCTCAAATCAACGTTCCTATTTTTCGCAGTGTCATTTTGATTGTGAATCAATTGAAACCCTCAGTGCCTATTCCATTCAACATGAATAACCAACACAACCATCCTCAATAGCCTCCATAATCTTCCTATATCAACCTTCTTATATCGCCTTATTCTTTTTCTTCAGTTCGTGTCTTCTTCACCTACAAGAGTGGACTAACTTGACCATCTTCAATGGCTCTTAACATTACCTTTTTTCCCTCATCCTTCACCTATACTTTGTATTGCTATCACCTTTAAGGGTTGTCCGATTCGATTGTCCTCAGTAACTACTTTGACTTTTTGTTTGTGGCATACAATTTTCATCTTTATGAAAAAGACAAAAAATCACTTCTTCCATCCATCCCTCTAACTTTCATGTGTCATCATCACTTACGATATTAACAATAGCTTGTATCAACTGCTCTATATTGACGCATTCTATGAAACAGGGATGTATGACCTTTTATTAATCATATCTACCTCTAATATAAGTTATTTTAACTGAGCTGTATCCCGTGTTTTTTCATTTTTTTTTTAAATTTTCCTCATAAGAAATAATGTATTCATTGCTTGTTTTACTTCTCTATATAAGGGCAATGTCATTTGAAGCAATTAAAAAAAAGATTTGTCTACCGACTCTCATGCATTCACTGGTCTTTCGATCTGCTTCTTAAAGCCTTAAACTCCTGTCAAAACTCAATGTTTCAACCTATATGGGCAAACTAGAGGGAAATTATTTATACAAGCATGCATAATCNCCGATTCCGGCTGACTTTGCCCATCTGAAGAGGCTTGAGTTCCTAGACCTGAGCCACAACCGCCTAACCTGCGGTGTCCCCATCGCACCGCCGGAGAAAACCGATGGGATTGCAAGCGAAGCAAGCTATTGTCGTTGGGTGGGAAGACGGAGGTAGGGAGGGGTGCTATTTTTTGTTTTCATTTTGATCCTTTAGGTGCTGACAGTGTAAAATTTGAACTTTTGGTGTGACATATGTAAAATCAGTGCAGTGGCACGGGATTTACATATACACTATCCAGTACCTATGTATTTACATACCTAATACTTAAACTCTATTTTTTTATAACTTAAATCACTCAATCCGTTCATATCATTTCAAAATGATCACTCTTGTTAACATTACAAAAGTAGATATATTATATCTTCGTGCGTGGTAGGAATTAAGTGGTCGGTATGTTAACGCGGCTGCAAAACAGTTTCATATGATGTGTGGTATATATAGGATGCTTTAAGTCAATGTGAGACAATTTATTAGCCTCACAGCCATTAAAGTGAGACAACATAAATGTATGCATATGGTGCAAGTGCAAAAGAATGTGCTCCAATAACATTTGAAAGCAAATATGTAAAACAGGAAATTAAGCAAAACTACAGGGAAGAGCAAAAAGGAAATTACACTTTTTGGGCTGAACGAAATATTATTGGTAAAAATATATATATATATCACATAATTTTTGTGTAATTACATATCTCACATCTAATTTTTTATATATTTACACATATAGCTCTCAAATCATTAATATAACATTCAAAGTAGCATTATTATATTTTTTAAAAGTTAAATAGATAATTTCATGCATAAGTTTAAAGCATCAAAATATCATATATGTAAATATGAAACTTTAGGTGTGAGATACGTAAATATGTAAGAATTTTGTGCTCTGTATATAAATTTACCAAAAAAAAAGTTCTATTTACAATGTGGGAATAGATATTCCACGCATGCTGTAAATATTTTGCCGTTAACTATTAGTTTAAAGCTACTTAATCCAAACACTATCAAAACAAATGTTAATAATTAGGGGCATATTTGTACATATATCACTGAATTCCTATGGATTTACATATCTAATATCTAAACTATACTTTTTACATTTATCACACTAAAAAATTTCATATCAAGTGAAATACCTTTTTCATGTATTGGTATGGTCATATATATGTATAAATTATAATTTACATGTTAGATATGTAAATACATAAGAATTGAGTGGTATGTATGAGATTGTTCTTAAAAATTAAGGACTGCTAAAAAGGCCCTTTTAGTCACCTTTATTTTTTAGTTTTATTTTATATTTATATTTTTATTTGAACTAAAATATATATGACAAGTTAAAATAATACATTATTATTTTTAAAATACTCAAAAAGTCTACAAATTATTTAGTGTGTTTCCAAGAAAATGCTCCTTTTTTTTAAATAAAAAAAATATAAAAATGACATTAAACATAAGTAATTATAAAAAAAATGCAAAACAAAAAAAAAAGAAAAAAAAAACAATTCCAAACCAACTCAAATCCCTCCTTATTCCAAGAAAAGATGATCTTTCTTTAATATTTTTGTCTTTAAATTGCGGAGTCTCTACTATTTTTAATTGTGGCACTATTCTTCCCTCTCATCATCATACTAGAGCCAAATAGAGGGACCATCTAACCCTTTTCAACATTGTATTCAAGTCATATGATCCCCTTCTTAGAGGAGAAGGCATATATCAACACTATTCAATATCCTCATTTTTTGGGAGAGGGTGTGTTCCAAGGCTAAATAGATTTTTAATTAGAAGGATAATTTTTTTAGCCACTATCATTGGCATATCCCATATTTTATTGTCATATCATCTATTTTTTCAAGGTTGTATTGCATTAACCTTCAAGTGAATAACCAACTAATCATCTTCAATAGCCTCGATAATCTTTCTAAATCAACCTTCTTAAATCACCTTGTTTTTTTCTTCAGTTCATGTCTTCTTCAACTATAATGGTGGACTAACTTGACCATCATCAATGACACTTAACATTATTTTTTTTACCTCTTATCATTTTGTCTGTGTTATGCAATTTTCATCTCTATGAAAATGATTACTAAAGGTCACTTCCATCTATCTCTCTATTTACGTGTCATCATCACCAAAGATACTAACAATATATAGCTTGTATCATCTACTCCATATTGACGCATTTTCTGAAATAGGGGGAAAATGATTTTTTATTATTCATATCTGGGTATAAAATAAGTTATTTTAATTGAGTTATGTCCTATATTTTTTCATTTTTTTTAATTTTCCTCATAGGAAATCATGTGTTCGTTGCTTCTTTTACTTTTCAAATTATGGCGAATGTCATTTGAAGCAATTCATAAAATAAAAAAAATAAAAAATAAAAAAAAATCTACCAACTGTCTTTCTATCTTCTTTTTTAAAGTCTTAAACACCTGTCAAAACTCAATGTTTCAACCTATGTGGACCCTAGAAGAGAAATTATTCATATCAACATGTCTCATTAGCTAACAATTGTTCATAACAGGAGCAATTGAGGGGCCTAAAGGGATGATATTGTTTAAAGCAGCAGTCTTTACCATCAACAAGGTTGAAAAAGACATCAGCCAATTAAACAGAGTAACAAAACTTATAGCATCTCGAATTAATTATACTTGATAACATATTACTTAGCAAAACATAAAATCTCAATTGTTAATATAATAAAAAAACAAGAAGCGAACATCTTTCTAAAAGATGAATTGAATACCTCTCAAACAAAAATACTAAGGGATTAAATGAAGCAGCTGCATTTTGTTAACGAGTATTAGTTACATTTCTCATGGCCTTTGGCTTCTTTAGCCTTGCAATCTTCACTTTTATTTGCATACAATTTTCTGAGGTGTTGAAGCTGACCAGACTGACCAGATATAACTCTTGTCGTACTTGGAGTTTCATTCAATACGACCTCATATCCATCTTTTAATGAGTCCATGCCTTCAACAAGGAGCTGCCAGAAGAGGCCACCCGCTGCTGCTCCTCCTCTACTTGCAGATTGGTAGACTTTAGAGTAGACTGCTTGAAAAAGATCATCTCTTTTAGGGGTGCTGAACCCAGGATCCTTCATGGATTTGCCAAACTCAGTTATAAGAAGGGGCTTATGGAGAATGTTGTTAGCGTCTCTTATGTGGGCATCAAGCCAGTTATTCGAGAATTGAAGCTGAGAATAATCACTGGAGTTTGAAATCCTGACAATGCCCCAAAGATCTATTAGAAAAGAAATGAAATTATATCATTGGATAATAAGGTTAGATTTCTAAAGAATGCCTTGCCAAACATTTTAAAGTTGGAAGTGAAAAAAGAAAGATAGAGTTCTCCAGCAAATTCTTTTGGTCAGTGTGAGTGCTCAAACTCAACATTTTTAGAATTTTCATTTTATTTCCAACCATTGGGTTAAGAAACAGACACTTCTTATTAGCATCAAAATTGTGTTTTTTTTAATGTATGGATATAATTTACCATTGGTCTGGATATGAATGGAGTGTGGTGAAATCAATTCCTGAAATCTGATTATTGGAGATGAAGTCAGTTCCCACTTGAAACCCAGTAAAATTTGTTGGCAACTCAGAAGGTGATGAGGACCCGTAAAATCCTTCCAAGCCAACTTCGAGCAAGTGATTGCTATCTATGGATTTCACATGAGCAGACATCTCAGTGATCCATGCCTGCAATTATAAGAAGCAACAGTTGAATGAGCATTGAGTATAGGTTTTGAAATACAAAAAAGCTAAACTTTTCATGGACTGTGACCATTTTCAGGATTAAAGGTTTAGCAACAAAGCGCATAAAAAAATGGTTTTTACCTGCAAAGTTTTTCCAGACGTATCTGAAGGGCATCTGGCCTCATTCATGAGCTCCCATGCAAAGATTGTAGGGTCATCCTTATAAGCAACACCAGTAAGTGTGTTGCTTCGTGTGAGAATAGTCTTCACGCGCAAAAAGTTTACGAGTGATCAGCATCAAAATGATGGTTTTTAAAATTTGAAGCAGATTAAAATTTCTTTGAGATTACAAGAAAATTACTAGCTCAAAATTAATGTTAAGAACACGAATAAAAAACAAAAAAGTTTCCCTCTCCCTCTCCCTCTCCCTCTCTCCCTCTCCCTCTCTTGGAGAAATGAGGGCCACACCAGTCAATTTCATTAAATAAAAGAGCCAAAAACTTGCAATATCATAAAGGAAAGAAATGGAATAAAAAACTACTGTTCAATCAAATATAAGTACGCGATTCATTGTGATAAAAACTAAATAAAAAAAAAGTATAAAATGATAGTACAGCTGAACGAATGTTGAACTGAAAACAAATTAAGAATTATCTCATTACAGGCAAATGCTCAAATGTTAAATGTTACAAAAGTAAGTTCAGGATCTCGTATAGGCTAACTAAATGTCTTATAATACATAAAATAGGGGCATTTACACACATACCTAAACCCTAAACAAAACAAAATTTTTTCATATCACAAAAAATATCGCTATCACTAACTTCTGAAAGTGAAATTCACCATATAATGCGTAGATAAAGTGTTAAAAATATAAATATCAAAGTTTAAAGGTTAGTTGTGTAAATACATAGAGATTTGTGGCATGTATGCAAATCTTCCAAAATTAAAATGTTTAAAGAAAAATTATTGCAACACAGATGCATGTGGTGTCCGATCTACACCGTAGATCACAGTGATCTACGGCGAGGATGCAATCAATTTTTTTTTAAAAAAAATTAAAGTGGGGCCCACCGAAATACATTCTCACTGTAGATCACCCCGATCTATGGTGTAGATCGTTTGCATGCGGGGTTCGTATGCAATAATTTTTTTAGTAAAATAACTTGGAATAGTTTTATAAACTTTGAATCCTAGACTACTTATACACCAAACAATTTAGTGTTTCCCGAAGTCTTATTTATTTAAAAATAATACATCGAAAAAAGAATCACAGATATCATCAAGATAAATACGATATTGTATAGTTTTTTTACTATGCCACCCAATGCTTACTATATAAAATCTAAAAGAGGCATTTACGAACCTGCCAGCCAACGCTCGCGTATTTACATATCGAGCACCTAAAATTCAATTTTTACTTGTCACCTGAGTCTTCCGTATCACATAAAAAATATTATTATATTAACTTTTCAAAAGTCAAATACATTTTTTCATTCAAAAATAAAGTGGAATGCAATTAAAAATTGACGTTGTTAGATATATAAACACATAGGAATTGATGAGTGGTATGTATGTAAAACTTACAATCCAAAAAACCTGTGTAATCATATTCCAAAAAATATACAAAACTTCATGAATTTAAGGGGTCTATTATCTAAATTTAGCAAAATCTCTACAATTTTTAATACTTGTTTGTAATTTTGTTTCAAAATATCTTCAGACCACCTAATCGGTACCCTTTTTTCCCTCCTGGTTCCCCCACCTTAAAATTTCAAAAGCATTAGTCAAACAGGGGTAGGGCCGCACCATTTCTCGCCCAACCCATCAAACATAAAAGGGAAAAATTCACAATGAAGGACTCCTCGGCAAATAGAAAAATATGGTATGAATGTTCTACAGACCTTGACGTGATTCTTGTAATAACCTTTAACAACATTATTAGTAAAGAACTCATCATCAGATCCAATGCTCTCTCTTTGATTCCTTGCCCACTGAACATATTGCGGCTTCCCTCCAAAGTTCTCGTAGTTATTCACGAGACTAAGAATAAGCCAGATACCATATCTTCTTGCCTCAGAAATCACAAAATCCAAGCCCTAATTCAAAAGCAAAGTAAGCCAGTTTAAAAGGGCATAAAACCATAACAGAAAAAGAAGAGGTATCGGTTCTTCAGAACTCTGAACCTGGAACATTTGTTCATTGTAGGATCCGGGAGAGTATTGCAAGGCGTTGCTACCGCCGTCATTGAAAGCCCAAGTTCTGGCTATAGTGAGTCCATTGACCGAAGCTTCTTTGAAGGCAGTGGAGACCTGGTCTCTCTGAGACGGATCGGATGCCACGTTCATGAGCCAATACGAATTAAACCCATTAGAGAAGAACAGGCTGCCGTTAATCGTAAAATGCAATCCATTTGTACTCATGAAACTGTCTGCTGCTTGAGCTTGGAGATTCTGACCAGAGAGAAGAATCAAGAAAATTCCAAGAAGAATAGTAACGGTCATGATTTTAGCTTTGATTCTTCCGAGAAAAGCAATGTTTGAAGACCTTTGAAGTCTTTCTTATATAGATTTTTTTTCCATTTTTGTATAGCCAAAAGGTCGGGATTTATTGCGCTTGCCGCCTGCGTGTGAAAGGATTCGAAGTTTTTTTACTTTGTCGCCAATTAAGAGTTATATCGCAAACCATCTCAATTATATTAAAGAAATTTACATATACACCATCCCACTCTTATGTATTTACATATATAATTCTTCTATTTTTTACTATTTATATGACTAAGATCTTTCGTATATAAAAAAGTTCATTTTTTAACATTAAAAAAATGAATATCTTTTCATGCGCAGATGAGTGTCATATATGTAAAAATAATGTTTAGTTATTAGATATGAAAATACATAGGAATTAAGTGGTATATAAGTAAAATCTCACAGTGATAACGCGGCCGCAAACAGTTTCGCACTGTAGTATTAGGATCCTTAAAATCAACTTGAGAAATTATTAGGCTCGGAGCCCTTAAAAGAGACAACATCATCGTATGTTTATATGTTGCGGCTCCAATAATATATGAATACAATCATGTAAAGCAGGAAATTAAGAGAAGGCCATAATGAAGAGGAAAAAGAAAATTACACTTTTTTGGGCTGTACGAAAATAAAAAAAAATATAGCACATAATTCATATATATTTTCATATCTATATTTTAATTTTTATATTTACACGTATCACACTCAGATCTTTAAAATCACGTTAAAAATAATATTTTTACACTTTTTAAAAGTTAAACATTATTGGATCCTAAATTTTATTTTGGATCACTTTCAATGAATAGAGTGTTGGTGGAATGAAAGAAATATAAATTAAACACAAATAATACTTAGTTTTTTGAATTTTTTTTGGCTGGCTTGTGTTGTAAATCAGGTGTTGAACAAGAGGGAATATGACCCAATGGCAGAGAGACGTGGGCTGCTTCTGATGAGGCCGAGGAGAAATGCATCTAGAGAAGGCAGCTCGACTCTCGAAGAAGGCGTCGAGGAAGAGGAAGAGAGTGAACGGTCTCCCATAATTATTCGGTCAATTGAGTAATCTTTGGTTGATTGAATGGTCTTCAGTCAAATATTGATCTTTTGTAATGATAGTTGTTGGTTGAGAGCACGTTGCGTGAACATGTGATGTTCGCTGGATCGGTCGGTTTTATGGGCCAACTTGCATCACATGACGAATATCAGAACATGAATCTTCTTTATGTGATCTAAAATGTATTCTCGAGATTTGTGCATGCATATTCCTGATTTACAAATACACAATTTCATGCATAGATTTACAACTTCAAAATAGAATATATATAAATAGGAAACTTTAGATGCGAGATATGTAAATACACGCATAAGAATTATGTTTTATGCATATAAATTTATCAAAAAAAAAAAAAAAAGTCTTCGTTACAATGAGGGAACAATTAACGATTAATTTACAGCTACTTAATCTAAACACTACCAAAACAAGTATTAATAATTTAAATACATATCACTGAATTCCTATTGCTTTACATATCTAATTTTAAAATTTATGCTTTTTTACATTTAAAACACACCAAAATTTCACATCACATAGAAAACGTCACCATATTAACTTTTAAAAGGCCAAATACATTTTTAATTTACTGGTAAGGCCGTATTTTGGAAAAATTAAAATTTAAGTATTAGCTATGTAAATAAATAAAAATTGAGTGGTATGTATGAAAATGTTCTTAAAAATTAAGGAAGGCTAAAAAGCCCTTTTGAATCACTTTTATTTTTTAATTTTATTTTATATTTATGTTTTGATTTAAATTATGTTCAATAAGTTAAAATAATACAAAGTTATTTTTTAAATACTCAAAAAGTCTAAATATTATATTGTGAGTTTCCAAGAAAATATTAGTTTATATTTGAAATTTTAAAATAAAAAAAAATTATAAAAAAAACACTAAGCAAATAACTTCATAAAAATAAATGCAACAGATTAAACATAATATCAAATATTAATATGGTTGAATTAAAAATATATGCTATAATACATGGAAGTACATTTGTAAACTTATTATTATTGAGTGCCGGAAAATTCACGACGAGATAGTAATAATTTATCGTCTTAGAGTCACACGAAATCCAGCACACACACTGAGAAAAAAAAAAATCAAAATTGCTTACGTGAAAAAATTCTGTAGGGGAAAAAATCATTGGGTCTAGCCCAATCAAATTAATCAACTATATAATTGTAAATACATAAGTCCAATCTTCTCATGAATAAGAGAATATGGATATACAAAGTTGATAATCAAATATATACAATAATAGTTTAGCTATAATATTCATAATTGGGTTTATTCTTGGCTACAATAGTAATAGTTGGCAACAAATGGCATAATTGGTTGTTGCAAATGTAGTAGTTGCTCATAAAAGTTGTAGTGTGTGGCTGCAAGAACGGTAGTTGGTCATATAAGTCTTAGTTTGAAGCTATAACGGTATTAATTGGCCACAAAAGCCATAGTTTATTCCTATAAGTATAGTAATTATTCATAATGGGTTTAGTTTGATGTTGCAATAATAACAGTTGGTCACAGATGCTCTAGTTGAAAATTGTAATAGTAATGGTTGGTCACAAAATAACCTGTTTGGTTGTTACAAATACAGTGATTGGCTAAAAAAAATGTCAAGGGTGGTTCCAATAGCGACATTTGGTCATAAAAGACATAGTTAAAAGCTATAACAGTAGTAATTGGTCATGAATGTCATAGTTGGTTGCTACAAGGACAGTTGTTGGTGGTTGCAATAACAATAGTTAGCAACATAGGCTATAACTAGAAGTTGTAGTTGGGCACAAAGGTCATGGTTATTGCTAGTCGATGGCTACAATAGCATATAGTTGGTCACATATATTTTAGTTAGAAGTATTAATAGTAGTAATTGGCTACAAAGCTCGTGGTTGGTTGTTATAAAGTAAATGGTGTCGTAAGAGTTGTAATCGATGGCGGAGCCCCTTCTCTCGGACAGAGAAAGCATGCTTAAAATTTTACACCCGAAATAACACTTATCTTTCAACAGTGAAGAAAATACAAGTGTTAGGAACAATAGTCATAATCTGACTATTATGGTCATATGCAGTGGTCATCGGCGGCTAGTGTTATGAAGCGACAACAGGCAGTGACTACTTGTGGTTCTCAACGGTGACCTACTGTGGCTAACAATGGTGGTTGATGATGGCTGACATGTGATAATCGACAGTGGCAACGACTAGCGACCGAAGGTGATCGACGCCAACTAAGGCCTGTAGTTATCATCGGGTATTCTCTTCAGAACAATAAAAAATTCTTCATCCCCCCTGCCCCTCTCAAGTGAAAAGATGGGGCCTATTTATAGCCTTTTGAGAGGAGCATTTTAGTCTTTGGCATGTAACTTTCATAACTGTTTGATTAGACAGTACATGTTGACCCTTCCTGATCATAAATGACTCTTCAAGGATTTGAGTGTCATAATGATCTTGGAACTTATCAATCTTAGGCTTATTGGATTCCTTTCATCACAAAGCTCAATCAGACTACAAATATATCAATTTAGAGTTCATTTGGTCATTCAATTGATGATCCAAACTAGCCTCTAAAGAGAGAAAGATAAAAGATGGGTAGGAAAGAGAAAGTGCAACTAGTGATGACTTAGGGTTGATTTTGTCTCCAATGATGGTTAGAAAAATTGTATGTACCTATTTAAAATCAAAATAATTTTGTTTTGTAAAATTTTACTTTATGTTGATAACTTAAAAAAAATTAAATATCACGATATCCAAGTTTCCTTTATGGTGTAATATTTAGTATGTTGGTATTATATTTATTTTATAAAATAAAAAATAGAAATATCATAACCCTCCAAATCCAAATAAAGATATTATAAGATTAATGAAGCTGATCTCATCATAATAGTGTCGCATACGGCGGGAACCAACTTCTGATGAACCTTCAACTAGACTTGTTGAAGGGAATGATCAATGCCAAACCAGATCTAACTGCCTTACTCCAAGGTGTTTACTAATTGTATTAGAGAATGATGATTTACTCTAAATTTACTTTGTTAAAACGTGAACTACATGACCAGTTGTTAACAATTCACAAACATGAGAAAGGAAAACAGAAGGATGGTCGTTAAAAATTTGATTCTTGTAATCTTAATAAATATCAAGTATTTGAAACCACATACCACCCTAAATTCCTTGGTTTCTTGAGGAGATATAATAATGATATACAGTATAGATATCTTAATTGATAAGTTTAGACATTTTTTTTATTATTTCAAACTCAAATATTTACATCTATAACTGCTAATGATGTAAGAACACTTCTACTTTGCCACCTCCCAAAAGAGCTCTTAGGGATGGTGGGTAGCTCAGGACTTAAATACTGCTCTTTGGTCATACACCTAGCCGATGTGGGACTTTTTGTCCGTGACATTCTCCTTCACCCAATCACGTGACGCCCTCGTCATGGATCGGCTCCACCAGGGTCCCACTGGACCATAGAGAGTCCACACACTTGAGAAGCAGTAATTTGTTTTGATATCACTTGTCACCTCACAAAAGAGCTCTTAGGGACGGTGACAGCCCAAAACTTAAATACTACTCTTCGGCCCTACACCTAGCCGATGTGGGCCTTTTGTCCATGACTCCGACACCCGCTTGACATGACTAAGCATGAGAGAAACACATTCTTAATGTGTCTAATTTAAATAACATTAAAATAAAAAAAGATACATGTGCATCTTAAATTAGTAAATTATTATTTTTAAATATTTTTAAACATTTATGATATATTTTTTATAAGTAAAATGTTTTTAAAATATTTTTTATTTAAAGTTAAATATACATCTTTTAACTTATTCATCCAATTAGTTTTTGAAAGATAATACCATTAATTTTTTTTTATTTTCTTTTTTATATGATTATTTGATATTTTTTATAATAATAATAATAATGTGTAATGCATCCTATATTTTTAATAATAGAAGTGACTAATATAATATCCCATAAAAATAGTACTTTTTTTTTTGTTTTTGCAACAGCTTTAAAAATATATATATATAAAAGTTTAGTTAAGTATGTATTTAATTTTCCCTTTTATTTTCATATGATTCAATTTTCTTCCATCTGGCAGAGCATTGCTGTTTTGCATGTACCTACCCGCCACACGTTGCAGCACTCTGGCACGCATTGCGTTGTTAGTGAGATTGCCGCATGGCAAAACTGCGCGAATCACGGCCATGGATTTGAGCTTGTCCAATGTGCCGAACGACTCCATTGAAGGGCGAACAAAGGAAGGCGTTGTTATTTCTCCGAACTCGCAAGCTATCGGGGCTTGTGATGATATTGGTTTTGTCTGAAAATGTAGTATTGGCGATGAAACACGATGACCGCGTCAAAAATGCGATCAGAACTTTGTATGAAAGAAATGTCTTCGGCGCACCGATTACTAATTCCGTTTCTTCTGATCGTGGTTAACTTTGTTGACCGCGATATCTGGTTCATTGAGTTTTCAAGCATGGTCCTCTGGTCGCTTGACGTAAGTTTTTATTAATATGATTCAATTCTTTTTATTTCCCGAACCACCACCTGTTTAGGATGAAATGTTTATCTTTTATTTCCCATCTAACTCTGGTGGCAACGGAGTGTTTCTCTTAATGTTGGATCAAATTTCACAGATTGGACAGACAAAGGTTCGACTTTCTAAATGCTTCCCCTGTAAAGGAGATAATTCAGTATTTAGAAAGAAAATAAGACATTTTCATGGTACGGGGCAGCAATGAGGGGTACCCTGAATTGCCTTTTTTTCAGAGGATTCTCTTTTTAGAAAACCTTTCAAACTAGGCTTGATGAGTAGTTGTTGACCCCTATATCTTCTCCATCAGCCACATTCCTTTTTATACATGATATTGTGTGTATATTGTTTCTTCACCGGAGATAAGCCGGAGGTGGCCTTGACAGACAAGGTTGGTTCTCTATCATGTTTTACAAGGATCTGCGTCTTCTACGATGCCAATCTCGGGAAAAACGCGAGTTATAGGGCAGCGGCCGTCGAGCTCAAAAAGGAGCTGGTGATGAGAAAAATTGATTTGGTTTGTGCAGGTGGGAGTGTTGTTTTGATTGCCTTCGTTTCTCTACATCTTTAAGCAACTGTTGCCACGGGAGATTACTTTGGAGGGACCTTCGATGAAATTCAAGCGTTTTCAAACATGCATGAGAGAGCTGAGATAGAGTGACAAGCTGATTCCCTCATTAGTTTTTGTGGTGGCTATGTAACATTAGAAGAAATGCTTGAAGTCATCATCTGGGTGCCGCTTGGAATTCATAAGAAGCCGGTTGGCCTTCTTAACGTGGATGGATAGATACTATAATTTGTTTCTCCTTCATTGATATGACTATCATGGACGGATTTATATCTCTAAAGTTTGTCACATGGTAGTCTCTGTTCTAATAGTGAATGAGCTCATCTTAAATATTAGGGGCCTGGACGAAGAGTATAAAACCAACACCACGTCCCATTCTCTCTCTAAAAAAAGAGAACACAATAAAATCAAAAAAGCATAAAAAATTCTATTGCATCAGGACACGTCCAATTAAAATCATTAAAAAAAATGTATTAAGTAAGTCTAATTGAACACCAGACACAAATTTGAATCTGATGTCTTAATGCAACAATTGCTCAAAAAAAAAAAGAAAAAAAAGAAAAAAAAAGATATATATTTAANAAAAAAAAAAAAAAAAAAAGAGATATATATTTAAAGAGATAGAGAGAAAAAAGGGGAGAGAAAGAATACTGTGTTTGGTTTTACCTTGAAATCCATGTTTAGATGTTCATTCTCTACATTGCATAAAGATGTAAAGAGATTGTGCTTCTAAACTTCTATGTCTGGTTTTGTAGGGAATTATCCTGTGTCTCATAATGTTGATCATGAATGTCTTTCATGACATGATGGTTAGACAACGTTTCTCGATGTAGCCCCCTTCTCGAAATTCTGCAAAAAATTCACATCGTAAATCCTGTCATTATTTTGTGGCTAACCTGCAAGTATCTCATGCACGTATTTCTCAGAGTGATTTCAAACATTTCGGTCATGGTATCTCAAGATTTCAACCATGCATGTTTTATTGGCATTGTGGTTATGCCTAATTTGTCGTTGTAGCCTCTCTCACAGGAATGACACGGGGAGGCTATCAAAATGCTTTTGTGAGTTAGGATTAAATTATAAATTAACTTGAGCAAAACAAAAAATAAATAAAACTTTGAAAGAAAAATGCTAAGCAAAGTAATAAGTTATAAAGCGAAAAGTCAAAATTGATGCTTAACTTATTTCTAACTTATTTCATAATTGCAAAAATTTCCCCACCGTCACAAGTGCAACACTAGAAGTTACCTAATACTTATAAAAAAGGAAGGGAGATTTGAATCCAACATAGCATAATATTTCATAGCCACCATATAAAGCAATGAATGTATCAGCTTGCCAAGCCATCTCAGCTCTTCTCTCGTCCATGTTTGAAATCGCTTGAATTTTGATGGCCGGTCCCTCTTAAGTAACCTCCCTAGAGTTGACTCAAAAAATTAATTGAGCAAAGGGGGGAACCATAATGAAATCATAAAAATTTGGAAGTGTTGAATTACAAGCAAAACATTCCTTACCCCAAGTGTAACACCAAAAGTTGCCTAATACTTCTAAAAGAGGATGGGAGGTTTGAATTCAACTTGAAATGAATCGAGTTATACCGCCTTTTTAATAGGGAAAGTGTTCATACATTGTGGGCCACTAAAAATAAATAGCATACATAAATATGAAATCATTGCCACCGAATTTACAACACTTTTTGTAATGGCATACAAAGGCGAATTTTAGGACCCTAATGATAAATCTTGCATGTTCAAGAGAGTCATTCAGGAGAGTTTACGACTTGTCAACTAGCTCGAATGAAATATGTAGTGATCTCACTAGTGCACCTATGAAAATAAATGAGACAGTAAATAAAAACCTGCACAAAATTTGCAGAGGACTCGGAGACTCGTCAATAAGTTCAAATATGACTTATGGTGCATGCATTAGCTTACGGTTATGGGGATGCCATCCACTTGAGCACTTAAGTGAGAGCTAAGTATAGAAGAAATGCGTAACAACATATATACAATCAAAGTTCAACATGCTCTTAATTACCATCAGATCCACAATCCCTCTGCACCAGCGGGCAGAAGATGAAATTAAAAGCTTAAATGAAATATTTGTACATATTTTCAACAATAATATGTTTGCACAAATAACAATAAAATTCTCTAAAATTTTGTTCAAATTTACAAATCCTAAATACTTGCCTGTACTCCACCGCATGCCCAAAGTTCCTTATCTTAAACGTCCAAGAATAATGCTTGGGTTAATTACATGTAATGAGAAAATTAAAATTTTCTCAAAAAATGTGCATGTGTTTTATAACTACAAAAATTTTATTTTTAAAAGCCAAATTGAAAACTGCTATATCACACAAATTCTTAAAAGGGTTGCCTTCCCTACAAGGCAAGGTTGTAAGTCCCACAACTTAGTCCCATCTCTTTTCCAAAATGGACTATATGGGGCAAAAATGAGCTCCCTTTGGGCTAGTCATATGGATTGTAATTGATAGGATTAAATCCTTTTGAATGCTTAAGAGGATAACTTCATTTAAAGGCAAAAAATAAGCATTTCAACTCGATAACCTGATGAGGGGATGCTCATTGCAGATGAATTGGATGGGTTTATCTTAAATCTAAAGAAATTTCAAATAATAAAATAAAATATAATAATAATAATAATCACTAAGAAGTAAAGACTAAAAATCCATTGATACAATGCGATCATTTACCGTTGTGAATAAATTTATGTTAACTTTAGAGCCCATGTTATGTCAAGTATATTATTTAATTCAAACTCAAATAACTTTGTGCTAGTAAAGATGCAGCTTTAGTTCTTTGTCCGCGTGGTCTTGTGATATGCGTCAAGTGCGACGAAGTATTGACATGTCATATCAGTAGTATACAAAATCGAGTTCTGTATTGACCCAACAAAGAACTAGGTGAATTCTAATATGAAAAAGTTCTAGTTTAATATTATCGATCCTAGCCCGAATGGTCACAGTTTTTAAGTTGAGAAAAGTTTATATCCTAAATTCTTTTTAAAAATAAGTTTACTCTAGTAAGCAAGTTGTTTTTAAGAGTTTTAAGTTATGAGAGATTTCCTTTTTGAATTGGTCTAGTGATAAATAGAATCAATTAAATGATTAAAGCTCGGTGTCAAATAGGAGCAAATTATTTGTTATCCCCTTTTGAAAGTCTAAGAAAAATATGTTGTCATAAATTATGTTCCCTAAATCACTTGATCAGCCTAAACAAATAACATCTCCCTAACTATTTCCACAAACCCAAAGGCAATATTCCTAATCTAATGACTTTATGTGGTTTACATCATTCATGTAAACCACTCGATAAATAGAATCAATTGGTCTGGTAATAAAATTTAAAAGGCTTAGAACCCTAATCCAATGACTTTACGTGGTTTAAAAGGTACAACCCTTTCTTTGCACTAAGAATCCTTCCGGATCTCAAAGTTTACAAAAAATTTTAACCATCTCACTTGCTAGACATAAAGTAAATGATGTTTAAATGGTTATTGCAACACATTGAAGAAAATTCAAATGCAAATCACAACAAAATTCTCAATTTTATTCTACCACATTTTAGTGATTATTAATAAATCAAGGAATTAATCACTACTCATGATAAAATCTATCAACATGAATATTATATTAAGTAGAGAATCAGTACGCCAAGTCTTTATGGCGTCCTCAATAAGTTCTGATCTCCTATAATTGATTGCAATTTCCAAAATAAAATAATCTTATTTTTTTTGGATTTCATGGTTGGCTTAATCTTTGCACTACGCTTCTGTCGAAGTCGGAGATCACGATGGATTTTAATGTCCTAACTGGCCATTTAAGAGAAAACGAAGGCATTTGGGCATGACCATGCCCAATTTTGGCGTGACCACGGGCGTGGTTACATCAACATTTTCCCAAAGTTCCTCGTTTTTGTTCTAGTTTTCATCCTAGCTCTCCTGTAACCTACAAAATGTAATTCCAACCTTCTAATAGCGTAAAATCATGTATTTGAAAAGGAAAAATGCTAAAATTAAAGCATGAAAAACATGAAAATTTGATGCATATAACCATTTAGAGGAGCTCCCATTGTTTTTTTTTTTCAATCTTAAACTTTTTTAAGTTGGATGCATTATACATTTATCTATCAAATCTATCAACACCATTATTGTCTTCCATCATTTTTAAATTATGAATCATAACTTCATAATAGTTTTGAAATCAACTTGAATCATAATTAAAATAAATGTCTAACTTGCATGATTTTGAAGTTCTATTAATTGACCTTTGCATGATTAAACTAGTTATACTTTGCTCAGTAGCGGCTGCTGGAATTGCATCACATTTTTTTTCTTAAATTTAAACCGCTATAGTTCATTAGGGTTTCGTCATTATCAATCATTTATGCTTGGGCGCATGCAAGCATTAGTGTGAGTGTACATGACCGAGTATATTCAATAATTTGCGGATGAGCTTCTAAGCAGGTGGAAATAGAATTTAACATGAGTAGTAAACTTCAGAAATTTAAGAAACAAATTAGAAGTAGAAGGACTGAGGTAAGAACAATAATAGTTAGATTGTCTCTATTTTGACCTGGAGATACCATAGTTAAAACTTGAAACTATGGAAGAACGCTTTATTGTTATGCCTAGGAGTAAAGTTATGACACTTCTCTCTTTGTTGGTAGATCTCACATTAACAAATTAGCTTGCTACATTATATGTTCTCACTTCCTAAACATTTCCACGATCTTGTCGTTAGAATATAGGGTCTAATCTTCTAATAAATTGAACAATGAACTCGATATTGAAGATGCACGTCTTGAATTTAATGGAATATCTTTAATTCCTCGACGAGCTCCTTGAGGCTAATTTAGATATGTATCGTCATCCTCATCCTACCTATTACAGTAAATCACCATCATAGTCTATTGTTGTGAAAATTTTAGAAATTTTAAAAGAATTTCATGATTGCCTTGAGTGTTGTTATGCGGAAATACCTGGATTAACTGTCGATGTAGTTGTGCATAATTTGTCTCTAAACCTTGCTTTATCTCCCATTAAGCAAGCTCCTAGAAAAATACGGCCTAACATAAAACAACATATTATTAAAGAAAGCAAAATCTTATCGAGGCTGGTTTCATCAGGGAGGCCATGTACCCTGCCTGGTGAGCAATTTGTGTTCCTCTATTATGACCAGGAGATACTATGGTTAAAGCCTAGAACTATGTAAGAACACTGTTGTTACAACGGTGTAGCTTTTTCAAGAACTGGATGAACTCAATTAGTCATATAGATTTTTTGTCAAAATCTACTCCAGAAGAACAAACCTGGACTCAAATTCATCAATCAATGATTTAAAAAGCAGATCAGCTGTATCATCTGCTCGTCTTCTCCGTAAGAACAACCTAACTAGTCCAATGGATACTCCAACCACAAACCTCCCCTCTGATTCCCTTAAACAAGTAATGCAGGATATTTTGAAATTCAGAAACGAGTGCTCATTCTTGGTTGCAGAGTCTGGCCAGCTACAGAGTGTGATCACACTCAGACATATAATGTCTAAGTTCTCCCCTCCATCCATGGATGCAACAATTGATGGCGCCGACTTCTTCCAGTCGGCTTTAGATCAGTCTGGCTGCCATATTACAAGATAGCATTGTTGTAAATAGAAGCAAAGAGTTTGGATCTGTAAAAGAAACACTTTCCTTTTTTTCTGATGTTTTTTGTTGAATTTTTAGATTGAACATACTATAAAAGCAGTAGTTGAATGCAATACTGATATGATATTGATCACTTTCAGAAGGTAAGTTCCATATTCATATATGCAGAAGTCATATGAAGTATCATAGCACCAAATTTGTTGTTTCCTATATATATCTATCTGACATTCATGTATTTGCTGCTATAAAATGAAAAAGAAATCTACGCTTTCCAGTATGAGAATTTTTTTTTTTTTGTTTTTTTGTTTTTGTGATGCTATTTGTTTCCGTTCGTGCAATAACATTAGGAGTTGTGAGTCAAGCCGACTAGTGAGCTGGCTCAAACCCGGCGCGATAAGTGGCTT
>JXCR01115175.1:18382-32695 GCA_002079205.1 Phalaenopsis hybrid cultivar | reverse complement strand
ATTGTTGGGTTTGGTAAAAAATGACCTTATAAAGGATTTTCAACAAAAATTGGATGCCAATTTGAGATCTAAGGCATTCAATTGTTGAGATTTGAGGTGTTAGCCAATATTGGGGCTAATTTGGGGATTTTGTCAAAGATGGTCAAATTGACCAAATTGGACCATGGTGTAGTTGGACAAAACGAAATTTGGAATATTTTGGATTTATTGAGATTTTTTAGGAATTTTTTTGGAATTTTTGGATTTTGGGTCATGGAGGGGTATTTTGGTAATTTGGTCATTTTTGATATTGGGAATTTTTGGAATTTTTAGCTTTTTGGGTCATGAGGGGCATTTTGGTAATTTGGCCATTTTGTCAGTAATTTTTTGGATTTTGGGTCATGGAGGGGTATCTTGGTAATTTGGCCATTTTTAGAAATTTGGGCAAGTTTGGATATATTCAAGGTGTTTGAAATGTGTTTTGATCAATTTTGGGTATTTTGGCCAAATTTGGGTCCTAAGGGCAATTAAGTAATTTGGAGGTGCCTAGGGGCAAAAAACCAAATTAGGCATTTCACATAGAATTGGATAGATATCCATTATAAATGAACCATGAATTAATGTATTGTGAAGATATGGTGTACCCTAGTTTCAAGTTAACACCCAGGTATCTTAAAGCCAAGTAATCCTATAGGGACTCTTCTTGAATTCTCTCATAATGATCTTACCTACCAAATGCTATAGGTTAAGATCAATATGCGAAACTTCAAGTTGAGTAAAGAGAAAGGATTGAATTTCTAATAGTGGGGTACCTCTTCTAATTTTCTAAGACTAGTCAATAGGAAAGTCCTTTGGCTAGACCTAGGCTACTAAAGAAGTTTTCTAGACCTCAACCAAAAGTGAGGTCAACAGGAGCCCATAGTTGCTCATGCCACCCAAGCTCTGAGGTTGAAGGAAGGACCCTTCTGATACGCGCAAGACCTGCAGCTACTAAAGATTCTAGCTGAGTTGTTTGAGCTGGCTAACAACCAAATATCGACCAAGGAATACAAATCCAACCTCACCTCCTTTATAGTAGAGCCCTCAACCCATCGTTCGCAAAAATGTAACACCCAAGTCAAAGGGTGGAGACTGCTACATGATTCACAACCTTCTGCCCGTCCTCGATGCAAAGACACTCGGCTGCCCCAGGACCACATGGAGATTGACAACATGCATTATCGAGGGAGTCAGTCCCAATATCCTGATTTGCGACCGACTCAATTTGAGAGTGCTCACTGCCTAACCACAAAGTCCCCAGATTAACTCCATTGAGAGTTTCAAAGGCCAAGATAGTAGAGGCCATATTACCTTAAGAGTGCAACACCAATAAAGATCAAAGCTTACCTTTGAGATCCAAGTAAGTACTATGTTTACCGGGATCATGGACATGACACAGAGGAGTGCCAAGAGATTCGATGCTTTATCTAGTCAAGGCTAAAAAATTAAATGAATTTATGGAAGTAAGAGCATCTACCTAGCGTTAAAGGAAGGCTTTAGTTGAAGAGATATCAGATGAATCGGTCCAAGTTCATGAGATTCGTATCTTCTTGGCATAATCCTAACCATCTTTGGGGTGATAAAGAATCATCCTAACAAGCCAGTCTGAAGAGGCTTCGATTGGGAGAAATATGTGTAAACACCCATTCACCCAAACATAGCTCACATCCTCCCATAATTTTTACCCGCAAAGACTTGTCCCCCTGAGTGTAACCCATGCAACGATGCCATCATAGTAACCAAGTTGATTACTAACAATCAAATTTGTAGCATCCTCATAAACAATGGTAACTCCATGAACATTCTTTTCAAGTTAGTATTTGAAAAGATGTGGCCTGGAATTGACTGACTAACAACTACAGCTGGGTCACTTTATGTATTTTCTGGCAAGAGGAAGGAGATGTTGGGAACTATCACTTTATCGATGACCTTGAGAGAAAAAAAGACATGCAGTTACTAAAAAAATGTCAACTTCCTAGTGGTTTACTTATCTCCCACCTACAATGCCATCTTTAACCATCCCCTAATTAATTCCTTCTGGACGATCACCTCAACCTATCATATAGTCATGAAATTCTCAGGCGATGGAGAGGTAATAACTATTCAGGGAAATTTCAAGCAGTCTCACACCTGCTACCCCATGGAAGTTGGTAGTGTCTGCAAGAACTTGTCCAGCTCAATAACCTATGAGAAGGGGTCTCAAGGGTAGTGTGAACACCCATCAGATCCATGCAATCAAAGGTAAAATTGATAAATCATTCATGCTAAGTGATTATCTTGATGTATTTCACAAATATGCATAGACTGACACTCTTCAAAGCCACCAAAATGTTTTTGATTTGTTTATCATCGAGCTGCTCGTGATACCGATTGAATTCCCTTATCACTACTAAAATTTCCAGTGGCAAAAACAATGAAGTACAAGATGAGAAAATTAGTTTTCACACTTGTTGAACTGATTCGGGAGGAGGTCCGGAAGCTGCTGGAGACCGACCACATTAGGGAGGTCTAGTACCCGACATGGGCATCAAACATGGCTATGTTATATAAATGGAATGATAAGTGGATAATGTATGTCGACTTCAATAATTTTAACATCATTTTTTGGAAGGACAACTACTCTCTATTGTAGATCAACACACTTGTGCATGCTGCTATCAGCTATTCCATAATGAGCTTCCTCGACGCCTTCTCTAAATACTATCAGAACAAAGTGCATTTGGCTGATGCTGAGAATATTAAATTTATCACAAACGAGAGAGTGTATTGTTATATTGTAATACCCTTTGTATTGAAAAATGTTGATGCTACTTATCAGCACATGATGAATTTAATTTTTGCCAATCAAAAAGGAAAAAAATGTTGAACTATAAATGGATGATATCCTAATAAAAAGTAAAACACCCGAGCAACAGATGAAATATTTAGAAGAAACCTTTAAAACCCTAAGCAAATTTAATATGAAGCTCAGTACTATTAAGTTTACTTTTGTGGCAACCACAGGTAAATTCTTAAGCTATCTTCTAACTCTAGAGGGAGTAAAAGCTAAATCATAAAAAATTTGCAGTGTTGATAAACATGTCGTCCCCTCAAAACACCAAGAAAGTTAAAAAAAATAAACAGTCGGATTACAGAACTGAGCCGATTCATCTTAAAGTCAGGTGATAATTGTACTAATTTTTTTATAATCTTTAAATGAGCGAAGAACTTGTCTGCTTGGATGAATGTGAAAAAGCATTAAAGAATTTGAAAGATTCCCCATGTCACCACCACTCCTTCAATGCCCAAAACCTAATGAAGAACTCCCTATACTTAGGGGTCAGACTTGAAGCCATCAACTCAATTTTACTTTGAGAGGAGCAAGGGAAGCAATTCTCGATTTATTGTTTCAGCTGAGTCCTCTAAGGCACCAAACTTAGGAATTTAATATGGAAAATCAATGTTTTCTCTTATCATTTTTGCATGCACGTTTCACCCATATTTCCAGACACCGTCGATCAGAATCATCACTAACCACCCACTCAAATCTATCCTCATTAGGTCGAAACATTGTGATTGACTTCTTAAATGAGTGGTATAACTCAGTGAGTTTGATCTCTCCTTCGTACTTCAAATTGTCATCAAGGCTTAAGCCATAACTAACTTATAGGTCGATATTTTTGAACCGAGCAAACTAGGCAAAGAAATGACGAATTACAACCACACCTAGGTCCTGCATATTGATAGAGAATCCAGTTAAAATTGGGGTAGGGCTTAATTTCACTCTAACTAATCTAACCTGAGATCATCTATACCACTATATAGAAGTGTGATTCAAAATCACCAAAAACTAAGTTGAGTAAAAAGCTCTAATTTTCGGGCTACATATCACATATGAATGGGTGTTTGACACCTAGTAAAATTTGAATCACAGTTGATAGTCAATAATGTGAATAAGCAATTCAAAGTTTGAGATGAGATGATATCCAAGTATCTTGAAAATCCTAAGACTAATACATGAAAGTTTGAAGGTTTCAAGATTAAGCATACATTTTGAATGGATAATAAAGTAGCATACCTCCCATCCACGTGCATCTACTTGGCGGAGGGGATGCCATAAAAGCTTGCCTGACAAATCATTGAAGAAGTTGAGATGATAAAACTAGGAGCTAAAGGATCAATGAGCTGGATGGATCCATACATTTTATTCCTCGAGACTAGGAAAGTCTTGGAAGAAGTAACCAACCTAAAAAGTTCAAGATTAAGGTATCCCAATATCTTATGATCAAGGGAAAACTTTTCTTAAGGTTATTCACCTTTCTATTTCTGAGCTGCATCAAAGAAGGCATCACTGGTGATGTATTCTAAGAAGTACATTCAAGGGAATGTAGAAAAAACTTAGGAGGGACGATTTTGGCAAATTGAGAAAAACAACAAAGATATTTTTGGCTTATAATTCAAAAGGATGATGAGGGATTCTTAAGAAGGCATGAATAGTGTTAGAAGTACATATCATTGCAACATCATCTTACTCTCATATTGTAGTCATTGTCATTTCACCCGATCACCAAAAATTATATTAATTAAAATTTTTCTTTACGGCTTACAATTCTTAAGATGTAATTAAGTACAAGAGCTTGGCCTTATAGAGAACTAGACCAAATAATTAAAATAAAACTTATCTTACACCCATAAGGTAAGAGAAAAATACCCTGGCTCCATAGATTGACGAAGGCTCACTTCCGCCGCCACGCTGCCCATGAGCACCACATGGCATTCACATTATTCTATTATCATTGTCATTGCATGAAGTTACCAGTTTGTCTATTTTTGCATAGCCCTTTTCCCCTAATATCTCTCTCTCCAAGATCTTGTGGACGATCTAGAGAAGTGAGGAAAAACCAAAGTATGTGGCGGAGCTTTCATGAAGTCGGATTGACCCAGGATGTTTGCGTTGATTTGGTTTAACCTGAGTTGGATCAAGTTAAGTTGGTGGTTTAAGTTATTCTGGGTTAATCCGAGTTAGATCAGGTTAGCCCGATGATTTATGTTGATTTGGGTTAACCAAGGTTAGGTCTGGTTAACTTGGTGATTTAAGTTGATTTGGGTTAACCTGAATTAGGTCGGGTTGACCTGATGATTTAAGTTGATTTGGGTTAACTCGAGTTAGGTAAGGTTGATCCAGTGATTTAAGTTGATTTGGGTCAACTCGAGTTAGGTCGAGTTAACCCGGTGATTTAAGCTAATTTTGCTCAACCAGAGTTAAGTTGGGTTGACACGGTGATTTAAGTTGATCTAGGCTAACCCGAGTTACGTTAGGTTGACCCAGTGATTTAATTTATTTGTGTTAACTCAAGTCAGGTTGGGTTGACCTGGTGATTTAGGTTGATTTGGATTAACCTGAGTTAGGTTTGGTTGACCCGATGATTTAATTTAAGTTGATTTAGGCTTAAGTTGGGTTAGACCTAAGGTTGTTTACACTGAGCTAGTTTTAAGTTAGGTTAGACCTAGGGTGGTTTGAATTAGGCTAGGTCTAAGTTGGGTTAGAACTATGATAATTTAAATTAGGTTAGGTCTAAGTTGGGTTAGATCTAGGGTGGTCCAAATTGGGCTAGGTCTAAGTTGGGTTAGACCTAGGGTGGTTTAAATTGGGCTAGGTCTAAGTTGGGTTAAACCTAGGATGGTTTAGATTGAACTACGTCTAAGTTGAGTTAGACTAAAAGTGGTTGAGTTGAACTATGTCTAAGTTGGGTTAGACACAAAGTGGTTTAAGTTGTGTCAGGTCTAAGTTATGTTATAACTAAGGTGGTTTAAGTTGTATTAGGTCTAAGTTAGGTTAGACCTAGGCCAAACCTTAGTTTGACTGGAACTGGGTTAGGTCCTAATGGGAGTCAGACCTAAATTTACTTAAATTGGGCTCGATCAAATCTAAGTGTACCTGGGTTAGGTCTAGTTTGGATTTCAGACTTAAACCAAGTTTTGTCGGGTTAAGTTCAATTTGAGCTAAAGCTAGATCATTAAAGGTGGTTTCATGATTAAAGGGATAATCATGATGTCAACCCCTTAAAACCTTCATTAGGCTAAGTGCTTAAGGCTTGATTTTGCGTTTTAAATTAAATTTAGGAGACAATTTGGGTTAAGGTGCAAAATTTTAATTTTACACTTTTACCCCTAACTTTCATCATTCCAGGTTGTGATTGATCTTGAGGTAAGGGAATTAAGCCATACTTTAGCCTTATCCTTTAGAAAAAAAGGGAAAAAACCAATATCTAACAACATCACTAGAGGCACCACTGCATCGAAAGGTGGCACACATTTCAAAAAAATTGGCTAAGTGAAGGTTGGGGCCTTTGGTGGCAAATCCCCCAAACTGATTGTTTTGAACCATTTAGATTATGACGGAATGAAATTTAAAAGTTTTAGCCTCAGCATTGGAGTAGTTGATTCTCATGTTAATCTCTTCAATAAAAGGGTTGACATAGTTCCTAAGTGGTTTCATGATGGGTGAATTAGGGTTAGCCATCTCAACAAGTGATTCAACAGTCAAGTGTGATATCCTAAGATGTCTAAATGTGCGATCAATCTCAAGGTCAAAAGGGGCAAGGTCAGCCTCATCTCACATAAACATGAACATGAAAATTTATTAACCACTTTTGCAACAAATAACACAATGACTCACACAAGTCTATCAACAATAGCATGAAATTGTAACATACAATATGTAGAATAAAATAGGAAATAAATTAATAGCATAATATTTTTGGTTTTTTTTACTTTCTTTTCAGCTTTGTTAATTTTTCAGCACCTACAAAAAAAAACAACAATACTACATATGTAAGAACAAAAAGAAAATAAAAACTATAAAGCAAAAAAAAGAAAGTAAAAATGCCAAACACAGATCCTAACTTTTTCAAGTAAGGTTTTCCTAATAGAAAAAATAATTATTAACACCTTTCCATGACAACCGCTACAAAAGCTTGACGAGCTAAAACTTACAAGGACACAACTCGGTCGTACATAACAAATTTTGCTTGAAAACACCAAGAAATCTTCATTTAAGATGATGTCCTAGCTCTCAAACTCACGAAAACCGAAGGTAGAAGATGAAGTTGGGGAAAAAATAGAGTTTTTAGCCTAAAATTTCATTTTAAACTGTTTGCGAACCGGTTTACATGAACCAGAGCTTAAGCGTGAATGGTTCGACCCTTAGGCACCAATCTCTCAGGTTAACCTGCGCTTAAGCGGGGGGTCTTAGCACTTAGGAGCTAGTGCACAAATTTTGATATTTTTGGTTTTAAGTAACATGCACTTCTAGCCTAAGTCATCACTCCTAAATGGTCTTATAACTCTTTAATAACTTTTCTTCTCTTTCAACTATCCTCTTCCTCAAGATTCACCAATCTTAACTAATTCAATTCAACACAAAATAACACAAAACTTTACACAAACAAAAACTTATATTAATTCATAAACAATTACATATATTTTTAATACATAATTTCTCAATCCAAAAAGTTTTGGATGAGATTGTTCCTAACACAAACACTAAATAATCATAATATTAAAAACACACAAAACAAACTTAACACAATCAAACAAACACTAAACAAAGAACTTAATTACACTCTCCTTTTGGTGGAACGAATCCTGGTATATCATTAGTCTCTCCTTGGGCATTTAAAACATAAATTTGATAGAACTGACGGTGGTGAAGAACTCTGGTTGTGTCTTCTTCAGTCCAATTATTTTTCAAATAGATAGCCTTGCCCGCTTCTTCAACAAAACTAGTATGACTAAATTGCATCTTAAGTTTCCATCCAATATGCTCTAGGTGTGCATTAACTTCCATCACCTTTGCTTCAATTGAAGCCACATCAACCTCAATTTTAGTGATTTTCTCCACTATCCCTTCAATACTAATAACTAGGAAACCGTTCTATAACTCTTGCGCACTAGGAATAATGAACTTCTTCTTCATAGCTTCCTCCTTCTTCTAGGAATAAATTTGAAGTGTGGTGAGACTTCTCATCATACCCTTCTATCTATAGGCTCTAGATCATGCCTAATAATTCTAGACACGTTCTCAGACCACTAACCCACATTTAAACCCACAAAACCATGTTTAAAACTTCTAGAAACATAATTTATCATGTTTAGTAAACTGTCACACGTAAGCGCCGAATGTTTGCGCTTAAGCGCCAGTGCTTAATTTAGCATAGGCCAGCTTAACATCCAAAAACTCATTTTAACATGTCTAAGTCATCTTTTAAGGTTTTAGAATCATTACTAAATCATTATATATTCAATATACAACCAAAATTTTCTTAATCAAACACAACAATATAACATTTAAAACAAACACACAAATAATTATGGGTTGCCTCCCACAAAACATTTGGTTTAACGTTGTCAGCCCGACGTAACCAGTGCTTATTCTAGTTGACCCAGCAACATAAGATCATTCAATTTAAGTGGATCCCCTAAAATGTAGGGTTTCAGCCTGTGACCATTCACTTTGAATATCTTATCAATTTTAGGATCTTTGATATTCATAGCTCCAGAAGGATAAGCTTTTATCACAATAAATGGGTCCATCCACCTGGACTTAAGTTTACCTGGAAATAATCTCAATCTTGCATTATATAGCAAAACTTGTTGCCCTGGCTCAAAATTTTTAGTAAGAATCCTCTGATCATGCCACATCTTCATCTTTTCTTTATAAATCTTAGCATTTTTATAAGATTCATTCCTTATCTCTTCAAACTCATTTAATTGCAATAGTCTTTTCTCACCAACATCCTTTAAATTGTAGTTAAATTCTTTAATAGCCTAATATATTTTATGCTAAAGTTCAACTGATAAATGACAAGCTTTCCCAAATATTAGCCTGTATGAGGACATTCCTATAGGAGTTTTATATGCAGTCTTATAAAACCACAAAGCATAATCAAGTTTGACTGACCAATCCATTTTGGTTGGATTCACAGATTTTTTCAATATTCTTTTAATTTCACGATTGGATAATTCAGCCAAACCACTTATCTGAGGATGATAAACAATAGCAATTTGATGGTTGATATGATATTTCTTTAATAATTTTTCCAAATTGCATTTCTGAAATGACTTTCCCCACCAGTTATGATCAATCTCAACATCCCAAATCTACAAAATATATTTGTTCTTAAAAATATTGCAACACTTTTAATATCACATCGAGGTAAAGCAATAGCTTCTATCCATTTGGATACATAGTCTACTGCTATCAATAAATATAAATTTCTGAAAGATGGTATAAATGGTCCCATGAAATCTAATATTCAAACAACAAATATCTCACCTTCTAACACATAATTGAGGGGCATTTCATTTCTCCTAGAAACATTGCTTACTTGTTGACAAAGATCATAAGTTTTAGTATAAACATTAACATCTCTAAAGATTGTAGGCCAATCAAAATCCATATTTTAAAATTTTGTATGTTGTTCTATCAACACTAAAATGTCCCTCAAAATGAGAATTATGACATTTTTGGATAATTTCATAAGTTTCTTCTAACGACACAAATTTTTGAATAATAAAATCCTTTCCTTATTTATTTAAAAATGAGTCATCCAAAAAATAAGTCTTAGCTTCAGATAAAAAATTCCTCTTCTGTTGGTATGTCATTCCATAGGGTATAATATCACTAACAATGAAGTTCACAATGTCGGCATACCATGGAACACACCACTCATTAACACTAAACAAATCTTTATCTGAAAAATATTCATTAATTTTGTTTTCAAAACAAAGTGGTTTTTCTAATTCAAGGCTGGACAAATGATCAATAATTTGATTCTCATCTCACTTCCTATCTTCTATTTCAAAGTAGAATCCATCTTATCAGTCTTGGTTTTGCATCCTTCTTTTTTATTAAGTATTTAATAGCAGAATGATCAGTATGCACTACATATTTAGTTTCAATTAAATATGATCTGAATTTATCAAAAGCATACGCTACTGCTAATAACTATTTCTCATTTGTGGTATAATTAATTTGAGTTTCATTAAGAGTCTATTAGTAGAGTAGATTACTTTGAAAAACTTATCATGTTTTTATTCTAAAACAACTCCAATAACATAATCACTTGTATCACCCATCAGTTCAAAAGATTTTTCCCAATATGGTGAAATAGTAATTGGTGTAGAGACTAATTTTTCTTTTAATAACTCAAAAGATTTTAGGCACTCCTTATCAAAATTAAAAATTACATCTTCTTCAAGTAAATAAAATATAGACTTAGCGAATTTTGAAAACTCTTTAATATACCTCCTGTAGAATCTAGTAAGTCCTAAAAAAACTCCTAATTTTCCTCACACTTGTTGAGTAAGATAAATTAGCAATCACTTGAATTTTTGCAAGGCCTACTTTTATATCATTTTTTGAAATATGATGTCTTAAAATAATTTCACTGACAGCGACTTTATATATGCTTAAAAATATAAGTATTTAGTACTGCTGCTAGAAGATTTAATTCCTTAGCAACTACACCAAAAACTTAATAACAGTTATATATTCAATAAAGATGTATGCATATAATTCAGCAACTGCACCAAAAACTTAATAGCAGTTATAGAGTCGATAAAGATGTATGTATAAAAATATTCAATAATTGTAAAGTCACACTTATCAATGCAAGTATACGTATCGCTCAAGTAATATAGGGCTATAATGGAGTCCTAGATATCGATCCCACAGGGAGTAATATTAGAACTACGAACTAAGACTTTAGAAAAGCAATACTTTAATAGCAACAATGTAATTCTATTTGATTATTTGTCACTAATAAGCAATTAAAATAAATATGTAATTTTAATAACTATTAATAATAAAATGATTACTAATGAAGGTTCTAATGTGATATTCAATATATAAGAAAGCATCATTCTCCTTGTCAAGAAATTATAGTGTATGGATAAAGTGAATCAGTTCAATTGTATTATGCCAAATAGAAGCATACATATTCTTTACCCTTTGGTCCAGACATAAAAAACATTAACTAATCCTACGCTTGTTTATTGAATCCNTTAATTTTGTTTTCAAAACAAAGTGGTTTTTCTAATTCAAGGCTGGACAAATGATCAATAATTTGATTCTCAGCTCACTTCCTATCTTCTATTTCAAAGTAGATCCATCTTATCAGTCTTGGTTTTGCATCCTTTTTTTATTAAGTATTTAATAGCAGAATGATCAGTATGCACTACATATTTAGTTTCAATTAAATATGATCTGAATTTATCAAAAGCATACGCTACTGCTAATAGCTCTTTCTCATTTGTGGTATAATTAATTTGAGTTTCATTAAGAGTTCTATTAGTAGAGTAGATTACTTTGAAAAACTTATCATGCTTTTATTCTAAAACAACTCCAATAACATAATCACTTGTATCACCCATCAGTTCAAAAGATTTCTCCCAATATGGTGAAATAATAATTAGTGTAGAGACTAATTTTTCTTTTAATAACTCAAAAGCTTTTAGGCACTCCTTATCAAAATTAAAAATTACATCTTCTTCAAGCAAATAAAATATAGACTTAGCGAATTTTGAAAAGTCTTTAATATACCTCCTGTAGAATCCAGTAAATCCTAAAAAACTCCTAATTTTCCTCACACTTGTTGAGTAAGATAAATTAGCGATCACTTGAATTTTTGCAAGGCCTACTTTTATATCATTTTCTGAAATATGATGTCTTAAAATAATTTCACNTTTACCCTTTGGTCCAGACATAAAAAACATTAACTAATCCTACGCTTGTTTATTGAATCCGCGACTAGGCTGGGAGGATACCGGCTCTCACTTTGGAGCTCCCACATTCCCCTCACCTGAGGGCTAACATCTACACTTCAGCACCCAAACGATAGGACCGAATTGGGTATTTTAGTCTGTCACTCTAAAATCTCCAATTCTACGCCCGATAATTTTATTTCCCTATTTATTTATACCCAACTTCCAAGGGCTTTGACCTCCCTGAATCTTGGATGTAATCTTCACTTTAGTTGTAAAACTCAATATATTTTAACAAATCAATTGGCCAGATTGAAAGTAAATTAAGATCGAAGTGAAAAGATCATCACAATTTCTTTAACATTTTCGTGGCTCAACCAACTCAAATCATCATTTCACAAATCTCAAGACAAGGAGAATTACAGAGAAAACTACTCATATCTCATGGGGAAAGCACAACAAAACTCGGAATTCATATATAAAATCAAAGTCATACAAACTACATAAATAAACTTATCTCTAATTTCTCCCCAAGCAAACTCCTCGAAGTTCCTCTGAATCTCTTCTCAGCACACAAAATTCCTCTTCGAAGCGGCAAGGAGGAAGAAATCTCTCACTTTCCCTCCACTTACAATCTCTCAAGGAATTCCTCACAATTTAGACTCTCTACACTTTTCCACTCTTCAAATTTGAGTCTCTCCCTTCTCTATTTTTGGCCAAAGTTTTCTCTTTAAAGATGTGAATGAGTTTTCCCAAGAGTTGTCAAAGCACCCCTCCAAAATTCATCCCCATCCAATGCATAGTTGGACATAACCGCCGAGCTCGTTGTCGGCGGGCCTTCTAAGTGAATTAATTCTGGAGTCTCGGGAAAAGTCTACCGTCGACGCCGTTGGGCTCGTCATCGGCGCCCTAGTTCAAATCTTCACATTTTGGTTCTTTTCACTCCAAATTTGCTCCTTTTTTCATCTTTTTGCTCCAATGACCCTAATTTATTCATTCCTGCAACAAAACATCAAAAATACCTTTCTTTAAAGTGCAATATCATCAAAAACAGTATAAAATAGGTATGAAAATCCAAACATATTTTCCTTTGGTCAAAATCCCCAAACTTAACCATTACTTGTCCCTCAAGTAATTTTAGTACTATATAAAAGTTATGATCTATTGTAATAAAGTTTTAATTCAGAATTACTATAAGTTTGATTTAGATAAATATCATAGTGAGATTTTTCAGAAAAAAATTCAAGTAATTAAATTAACTTTGTAGCCACAAGATTATTTAGTCATTAAGTTTAAGAGTTCTAGTCTTCTATTCATTCCAAGAATGACTATATGTTGTAATATTAAGTCACTTAGAGCATTCAAATTATAGGAACTTCATGGGAACACTACTAGTAAAAGATTTATTCCATAAATATAATTTCAGGAATATATTTAGGTTTTTGCATTTAGGTAGGTCCAGTGAAGCCAATTTTTGATTAGGCATATCCTCAAGCTTCTCCTCACCTTCATATTTTTTCTTTCTTTTCCCTTTTTCATTTGGATTACTTTCAATANATATGCCCATAATAAAATTTAAAGAACTTTAACCTTAGGGTCACTTGATTTGACATTATAACCAAATGACCTTGAAAACTTGAACTCTACTACAACGAGGAGCTTGGAGCTTACATGGTGGGCAGCCCGGCCATCTTCAACAACGAGATTATCTACAACAACACATCCTTCCTTGGATTTAAACAACAAAGCCATAGGATATCGAGGTTGTTTTCCTAGTACAACATAAATCCTCAAACACATCTTTTAGGCATTTGTACAGTCCTGTTGTACAATCTAAGCCCTAAACTTGCCTTAGGATTCTGAGCTTGTCGTTCGTTATGACTTAAATCCTCACATCTTCAAGGTTATTTGTGCTGATTGCTTCACACAAATGTAAATCCTAATAAATAAAAAAATTGCAGGATGAAACATCTAAACGATTTCTCCTAAATTGAAGCCAAATAATAGGATAGCTTGGGAAGTCACCGAAGTTCTCCTTCTTCTCCTAAATTGAAGCCAAATAATAGGATAGCTTGGGAAGTCATCGAAGTTCTCCTTCGGATCTCCTAAATTGAAGCCAAATAATAGGATAGCTTGGGAAGTCACCCTTCGAATCCGCTAAATTGAAGCCAAATAATAGGATAGCTGAGGAAGTCACCGAAGTTCTCCTTCGGATCTGTAAATTGCAGGATGAAACATCTAAATGATTTCTACTAAATTAAAGCCAAATAATAGGATAGCTTAGGAAATCACATGAAACATCTAAATGATTTCTCCTAAATTGAAGCCAAATAATAGGATAGATTAGGAAGTCACCGTTCTCCTTCGAATCCGTGACATCCTCTAGTGTTTCCTCCTTTGGACTCCAAAACAAAATGTCTTTCTACTTCGGATCTGTGACATCCTCTAGTGTTTCCTCCTTTGGACTCCAAAATAAAATGTTCGGAACCAATCCCCCTTCACACTTCTTAGTCCGATATCTTTGAGATGTCCTTACCATTTGAACTCCTT
>JXCR01115175.1:0-11757 GCA_002079205.1 Phalaenopsis hybrid cultivar | reverse complement strand
CATCCGGTGATATAGGCAATAATTAGGTTGATCCTGTTTGTCAGCCTCTTTAGTTTTCTTTGGCTTTGGTAATCTGAACGCAGGATTCTTCATCAGACTTCTGAACATTTTGGGTACCGCTTTATCTTTAAAGGAATAAACTGTTTTCCTTCATTCGGTCAAGGACAAACCCTTTCTATTTTCCATTCGATACGATCCCCCCTGAGATGGTTGCTGACTAGACTAACCATACTGCTGTGTCTATTGTTGAACACGCCATGATGATTACTGGGAATTCTGATTGGAATTTTTTTTCCTTTATCGACCGTTGCCACTGTTCCAGACTTCTTTTCAAATGCCCTGGTCGTCCTGGATTTCTCTGCTTTCTCTTGGGAAGCTTCTCGAAGGATTTGATGGTGAGTCCCTTAAACATGAAAGCCACCAGCCCATGGATGCTCTTGAGTAAGATCTCAATTGCATTATGTTCCTATAACTGAGGTTTACATTTCATGCTAAGTTTTCTCCACCTTAAAATGTAGTCCACTAAAGTTTTGTTGGGCTTTTGCTTCTCTACTATGAGATCTCTAATAAACACATGATGTTGCGCTCCAACAAATCTCTTCACTAATAATTTTTCTAGTTCAGCGAACGCCTTGACTGATTTGTTGGGTAGTTTGACATACCAATCAAAATCCCTAACAAACTGCTAACAAACTTTCAAAAGAGTAAAGCTTCATTTCCTCCTGTGTTACCACAACTAGCTCAAAAATGTGCTATATGCTGCTTGGGATTTCCAGTTCCGTCAAATATCTTAAAATTTGGTGACACAAAACCCTTAGGGTACGATACAACATTGAATTCCTCCGGGTAAGGTCTACCCTTCAAAATCAATGCACCGCCCTTAGATTAGGCTAAGGCCTCCTAAACTTGCTCGATCATTTGCTTAAATTCCTTTTATGGTATGGCACTTGATGGAGAATCCTTCTTTTGTTGCTTATCTCTATTCGCTGAGGCAACTTCCCTCATTTCATTTGTGATATGTATAATCTCTGATTGATTGACTTCTGAGGAGGCTAACTGTGGTGGTTGAGACTGTCCCTAAGCCATGGCCATGACAGTCATGGCAGTGGTCATCTTTTTCATTCTTTTCTCTATTTGGCTGATTTGCTCCTCCCATAGGAAAACAGCCCTATGCAGCTCATTTATAGCGTTCTCTTCAATGAGAGGTTGAGTTTCGCACGCAAATGCAATAGCTCTGGTTTTGATGACATGGATATCCATGAAATCTTCCTCGAGGTAATCATTGAAGTCAAAGTCTTCATCATCATCAATGGAAACTCCATGTTCTCGGGCCAACTCAGAAATCTCGACCCTGAGCTTTCCAACCTTTTCTTCAATTATTTATTCTTGTAGCACCTTGAGATCTGAAGGACTTTGCTGAACATCTTCTACATGCTCATCCATCTCACTAGCAATTGCTACGACAATGCTAGATACTTAGGACCATTGCTTCATTCCATGATCCTGCCATTCAGGCTCACTGGACCGTATCTGTACGGCGACCTTGGGTACCCACACCTTTTTCTTTGACGGTGATGTCTTGAGATGGAGTGTCTCAGCAGAAGCATCAGCATGTCGAAGAGAAGTATGCTCCCCGTGGCGAAGACCAGATACAATACCAGACAACCTCTTCATCTTTTCCTTCAAAACTATAAGAACATCCTTGTGGATGGTAGTTGGTATGACCTAGACGTGACTTAACTAGTCGACGACCTACGGGTCTAGTGACAGCAGAATCAGTAGCAACAATTGTGGTATCAACTCTACTTCCCAAGTGAAACTTGACAGGAATGTGAGGAGGCAAGGTTTCAGTTAATTTCTGAGATTGTCTGGTAGATCTGATGTCTCTTAGAATTTCTTTCTTCATGTGAGGGGATACTGCACAACCCACTTATTTAAGCAATTTACCGATTGAACAACTTCATTGGCAGCTAGTCTCTGGAAAACTATACTGACTCGGGTGATAGGAGCAGACTTCTTCCTCTCCCCAACATGTCCATGAGGTGATCGTAAAGTAGCGACAATCTTTTGGATACTTTCGTACCCATTAGTATCCATTAAGGGATGGAACTTACTCCCTTGCAGAAGTGGGTAAATCTCTAGTAATCTTGACTCCTCCTGATGAGGAACTTCATCAACAGGTACTTCTTTGGAAATCAGGGCTTTAGTAGCCCTTCGGACCTTCCGACTACGGTTTCTCCTTTGGGTTCGGGTTAACAGTGAGGTCTTCGAACTCGATCCAATTTTAAATACTTACAGCAGGACAACCAATTCTTTAGTCGGGTCTTCGATGATCATAACTTCTTTTCCCTTAATAGAAATGGGAGCAACAGGCTTAGCAGGTGTCGAGGTGGCAGTAATCTTTACCTTCTTGTAAGAAGGGAAATCATGTGGACAGTTCAGGTTGAACTCAGCAGACGGTTCCTAAACCTCTGGAGCGACAACTTTCATCACGACGAATGGGGCTTTACCAAGTATAACCTCGAGTTCATTAAATCCTGCTCCAAACTTGATGGTGGGAGTGACATTGCGGGCACTATGGCTCGTTGACAGGTTGCATGAGAAAGAGAACATTGAGAATGTCATCACAACAACTTAAAAAAAAAAAGCTTTGGGGTTAGTTATTTGGCCAATACCTCGTAATCTTAGTGCGAGCACTACAAATTAACAGAGGTCAATCTGTAGGCTGGGTAAGTCTTTATTTAATTTGTGGAGTTTTAAGATTTTAGTAAAAGATAGTTTGAAAGTAGAAAGATTTAATTAATATAAGAAAAATTAAAAAGCATGCGTAGTACGACACAATCCAATTTAATTTGCAAAATAACAAATCAAACTCGAAAGGAAAAAAGTGAAGTCAGTGCGGAACCAATTTTACAACGCACAATGCCCAAGCTGAACCAGTCCACCAACACACCTATTGAGGGTCCGACCCCACACTAAGATTAAAAAGTCCTTAGTGGCCTCCTGAATCTTTCTGTTCAAAGGTGTTTGAATGAGCAGTCCTAAAGTCCAAAAGAGTTGACCATACTTACCCAAGAAAGAAATGGGTGAAGCATGCCAATGGAAGAAGGGTAATATGGTTCATGGGGGACATGAACACATTACGGATGTATGAAGATAATATTTCCTGATTAATATGGAGAGAGAATCTTTTCCCCAGCAGATTCGCTAGAAGTTGTCGACACTATTTTGGTTGTGGAGTTGCCCGTTGAAAGCTGGCCGGCCGCCAGAATCGGAACCCCGTTGCCCGCTTCGGAAAGACATTTAATTTACATATATATATATATATATAAGTTTAGAAAAATATGAAATCAAACTGATCCCATATCTTTCATAGTTCAAATGAAAGAGCACTACACCTAAAGCTTTGTATTTATCCCGAAAGATGAAAACAAGACTTGAGAATGAGGTTCGATCAAATAAACTAAGAAATGTATTACATCCGCTTGGTCTACAAAAAACATTTTATTTATAAGCCAACAAGTTCTCCTATTTAATACATAAAATTAAATAAATTTTATATTAAGCTGGGTTCAGAAAAGCTTCCTATAAGGGCAAACATCTATAGTTAATTCCATCTTAGATAACTAAAGTCACCTAAGAAATCTCTCGATAAAAATCAGGGAATATTATCTTCAAAGAGGTCAAAAGGATAGGACTTTTCAACTAGATTGGACAAAGAGGTGTGAAAGGAAAATGACTCAAATTTAGAAAATTTGTTGTAGAATCCAAAGGAGGAAGAACTAAGGGATGTCACAGACCCAGAGGCAAACCTCGATGACTTCTCAAGCTACTCTATGGTTTGGCTCCAACTTTGAAGAGAGATATTTAAGTGTTCATCATGCCAATTTTGTTTAATTAGGGCTTACATCCGTGTGAAACAATCATACAAATAGCCTGGAAGATGTGAGGATTTAGGTCGTGACGAATGACAACCTCGGAATCCTAAAACGAGTTAGGGCTTATATTGCGCAGCAGAGCTGTACAATTGCTAAAGAAAAGTTGAGGATTTATGTTGCATAAGCAAACCACCTTGAAGTCCTATGGCTTAGTTATTTAATTCTAAAGAAAGACTGGTTTAGCTGATGTAGACATGTTCTGCTGTTGAATAAGGTTGTGATGCCCACAATGCTAGCTCCAATCTCCTCATCATGGCAAGTTTAGGTTTTCTAATGTGCCAAGTTATGATGTCAAATCAGATATCCCGAAGGGTCATGGTTATTTAAATATTATGGAGCATATTAAAGTTGATTGAAGTGACACCAATTAGGATCCTACAATTTCCTCTTTCGACACCATTATTTTCTTTCAGATTCACTTAGTCCAAATAAATTTACTAAACTCAATTTAATAAGTTCAATACTTTTATTTAGACCATGGGAAATCTCGTTAGCAACCGTAGGTTACCTCCTCTGAGGGATTGCCGATCATCCGATAAAGACATTTTAATTTAGTTGTAATTTTTGTTTTATGATGTTTGTGATTAAATTTTGAGTTGTCTTATATTTTGATTGTTGTGGCAGTAAATTTTATCTTGATTGATTTTTTTAGTTTTGGTTTTGGTTTTACGGCTATCTTAGCAGTTTTGGTTTTCAGGTGAATTCACTGTTTAACATGCAAGCTCGAGGTAAGAAGTACAAAAAGGTAAATGCAAAAATTTAAAAGCATACCTGTCAATTCTTTTGGTTCCTCCACCTGAAAGGTTAGCACTTGCAAGGCATGTATATAATTTTGTAGGGAATTTAAATTATAGAAGTAGATGAAGGTTTAGCTACAAAACTCCAAGTTATGACTTTATTGAATCTCAGAAGATCCTAGTGGATGATTGTAGAACAAAAATATGGCAAGTCCAATTAGCCCTTCAAAATGTCCAATAGATTTCAAAAATACTCAAGGTATGACCCTAGACCACGATACACCAAAAATATATGCATTTTAGACCCACATTTTATACTTATTTTTTTTTATATTGCACTTTAATGGAAGGTATTTTTATGTTTTATTGCAGGTTTTTGAATTTAGGACTTGAAGCAAAAATGATAAAATTTGGAGCAAAAATGAAGAAGTTGAGAATTTGTTCAGCGTCGATGGCTCCAGAAGCAGCGTCGACGGCGCTGTTTGACAGAGAGCAATGAATTAAATTGTGGAACACTGGCGCCAATGGTGCCATAATGGTCCCCGACGACGCCAATGTCGGTTCAGCCCCTATTTCTAGAAGATTCGATGAATTTGGATGCTTTTTTAAGAGTTTTTGGAGGCAACTATTGGAGAACAGATGCTAGGCTTTATTTCGGACCAAAATTGATCAGAAAAGTGACTCTTCCTGACATCTCATCGCCCCAATTCAACCTTCTACGCATCATACATTCATCCAATTTTCATTCCACAATCATTTAGAGTCCATTGTTCTTATAATTTAAAGTTTAGTAGTGAGATTAAGTGTGAACTCTTCTTTGGATAAGCAGAAAAGTGAGAGATTTTTTCTTCCTACTTTTCCTAGAAAGCTGTAAGAGTGTTGGAGAAAGGGAAAAGTGAGAGACATCTTCTTCTTCTATTTCTAAAGAAAACTTTTCTAAGAGTGTTAGAGAATGAGAAAAGTGAGAGATTTCTTCTTCCTACATTTCCTAGAAGAGGCTACAAGAGGTGTTGGAGAAGGAGAAAAGTGAGAGATATCTTCTTCCTGCATTTCTAAGGAAAGACTATAAGGGATTTGCTTTGAGAAAGAGATTCAAATAAGTGCTAGTTTATTATTGTTGTATGAACTTTCTTTTATATATAAAATTTGTGTTTTGTTGTATCTTTCTAATGTTATTGTATGAACTTTCTTTTATATATGAAATTTGTGTTTTGTTGTATCTTTCTCATGAAGTCTGAGAGGCTACAAGAGATTTGCTTTGAGAAAGAGTTTCAGATAAGTGTTGTTTGTTTATTTTTAGTATGAACTTTCTTTTATATATGAAATTTGTGTTTTGTTGTATCTTTCTCATGAAGTCTAAGCAGTTTTTACAAAGGATTTGCTTTGAGAAAGAGTTTCAGATAAGTGTTCTTTGTTTATTATTGTTGTATAAACAAGGGATTTGCATTGAGAAAGAGTTTCAGATAAGTTTTGTTTGTTTATTAGTGTTGTATGAACTTTACTTTTATATATGAAATTTGTGTTTTGTTGTATCTTTCTCATGAAGTCTGAGTAGTTTACTTTATCTTTTTCCCTACTCCGAGATATGATAAAATGAAGAGATAGTATGGATATACCAATATTAAAATATAAAATAAATTGTAATGATTTTTTAACTCTAAACTTAATTTACTTTTTGATCTGGTCGATTGAATTGTTATAATATGTTGTGAAATATATGATCCTGGAAATTGAGTATGAGTTCTACAATAGAGTGATGATCACATTTGATTCCATGAAGGAGAATTTTGTTCCATGGAAAAGTGTAAAAATAGGAAAATATAATTTGTTGGGGAGAATCTTTAGGGTGACAGACTAAAATCCTCAATTCGGTCTTAGTGTTTAAAAACTAAAGTAAGAGTTAGCCTTCAGGTGAAAGGAAGTGGGAGATCTGAAGTGGGAGCCAGTATCCTCCCAGTCTAGCCACGAATTTAGGGACTAAACCTGAGATTAGCCAATGATTTTCTATAAAACTGTATCAGGGTAGAGAATTAAAAATGCTCCTATTTTGCACAATACATACTAAAACCATTTATCTCATCTCATTTTACCAAAATCTCATTGTAGTGGGAAAGATATTTCTCACATAAGAAATCTTCATCACATAAACATAGTTTAATAGTTTAGTAGTTACTATTTAAATTTTGTGTTTCAGTTTTGTTATTAGTTAAATAATTTAGTTCTGATAATATCTCAACATTCAAAATTAGTGACAGTAATTTCGGTTTAACTTTCTATGAATTTCCTAGTAAATTCATCATTTCAAATTTAAACCTTCCCCGTGGGATCGATATTTGGGGGCTTAAATGGAAAGTTCTTTATTACTTGATAATGATACATATACTTGCATAGAATCCCAACATTAATTGCTTAAATTTCTAATTCATAAGATATTACATCAAGCTTTTGACACTGTTGCATAGCGGAGTCAACTATATAATTTTTACACAACTATATTTCACTCGGGATCAGACCATTTTGAAGATCTCTTGAAACTTTTTGAACTTATTATATTGTTCCATTAATCATCCCAGGTAGAAGTGTGACTACCCCGTTGCTCAGTGAAACTTGAAAGTTTAATTATTCCGAGAATAGGATACCCAATTAATCAATTGATGTTTAATTTAAAAGTTATGTGAGTAGGTACCCCTAAGGCAAGTTTAAGTCATTTAAGATTGTGATGCCCCCAATTAAGGTAAGGCTTGTAGTGTTTAAAGATGTTAATTACCAATCATGTTATCTTCTAAATTCGATCAACTGTGTGTAGACATCGAGCCTATGTCACTAATAAGCCCTTAACAATCATGATATGTGGAATGATAATTATCAAAATTTTGATTTAAGTGATATGTATTCTTATTAAATGATCACATCATACTCAACTTTAGGCTTAAGAAAAGTAAACTATCATCTTTCTAGCTTGAGCCCATCACTTAAGAATCACATCATCTTAACTGACTTCCAAGTCATAAAGATTAGGAGAATTATGATTTTGTTAATAATGTGCAAAGGTGGTGAGTGAGTTTCTACCTTTTAGTCCCATTGTATTTCAATCATCCAAACATGTTCATTAAGATCAAAATTTTCCCACTTTTCCTCGGTTAATCCTAAATTTTGATTAACGACCAAAATAAAAAATGATTATTTTGCCCTTGGGGTACTTTACCTCATAACTCATTAAACATAACTCAAATGACTTGAGCATTCAGAGTGGTATATCAATGAGTTAATTGAAACATCAGAGAAGGATAATGTGGTTTTTTTTTAATTTAATTTCAATAATTATCTAAATTCAAGAAATAGGGGTTTTCAAAGTTGATTTATTTAACTATCCAAAATAAAATTTTTATTGATGAGAAAATTATTAGAGATTCCCTTAGGTCATAGAAGCACTTAGGCAAAATTTCATGATTTTTTTTAATTAAATTTTTATTATTATCATTTAATTTTGGATCAATTTCAATGATTTAATTAAATAGAAAACAGTGTTTTAATTATCAAAATTATTCTATATTTTTGTTAGACTTCTCTGAGTTTAGAAAACTCATAGAATCGAATTCTGCATATGATTTATTTATTTATTTATTATAAATTTTTTAATGAAAAAATAAGTAAAATTCACTTTTAACTTTTTAAATTTTATTTTAAACTTAGAAAAATTAGGAAAAATATCCTAATAAATTCTAAGTGATCAGGGAAAGCTTGTACTCATTCTGAACCATTTTTTGTATTTTTCAAAAATTTTATTATTTTAATTATTTTTTATTTAAAATAAACTTTTAAAATGACATATTTCTACAAACATAGATTTTATTTTTATTAAATGCTCATGATCACAAGGAACTTAAAAAAATAAATTTTCATGATTTTTCTAAGCTTACTTAATTTATTATAATTTTTTTTTGTACAAAAATACCAAGTTTCTTTAAAAACCAATTTTAGTGCTTAAACCAAGCCAAATAATTTTTAAATTTTTACAGTAAGTAAATATGATTTTTTTATGCACAATGCGGAATTGATTTTGTCAATTTTTGATAAGTAAATTATTTACATAAATTAACACAAGATATATACACTTAAGTAAATATAGAAATTTACAAAATTATTCAAGCCATCATGGTATTTTTTCTAAGCTTCTCTGATAATAGGAAACCTACTAAAATTATTCCCATAATTTTTCAAGTTATCTTTTAATTTATATAATTAAAGTAGCCAAAATGACCATCTTAGCTTGAAAATTAAGGTTAGAAGCATAGAGATGTCCTCTAGCCTTGGAAATATTAGAGGACATAGTCGCTGTCATGAGGAATAATCCCTCAAAATTTCAAGCAATGGTGAACAATGTTTGATCATAATAAATTAAAATACTCCAGAGGGTATTTAATTCATTAAAAATCAGAAAATAAGAAAATAACTTTTATTTTTAGTCCACATTATTCTCCTCTATTCACTGAGCAAGAAAGTATTTTTTTTTTATTTTTATGATTTTTCTAGAGAAAGATATGAATTTTTGAATTTCAGACATTTAAAATAATTCAAAAAATCCATATTTTTTTACTTATCCTACGCAGCGTCAACTCATCCTTCGATGGCTCCAAACTCATACGCGGTGCGCTCCTATTTGTTGCACTTTCCACCTAGGCAAGTCATGCGACCCACGGTTCATGCACCAAGAGTCTGTCCGACTCGATCTCCTCCGTCCATTGGATACACGCGCAATTGGACGACTCCCCGTTATTGTCCCCAAGTGACCTAACCCGTAAGCCGTTCACACTAAATCCTTAAGATGTCTACCTAGACTCAATCAAATCACATGAGGTTTGTTTTTAGACCTTCATCTACTCAAGATGAACACATCTATATGGTTAATCAAGTATGAAATCAATCCATTACAAACGAAGAATCAAAAGAAGCTCGGGCTAGGGTTAGAGCTCAATACCTTTGTCTGAGGGGGGAGGCCTTAATCAGATGGTTGTGGTAGCTTTGATTGGATCCAACGAACCTCCGAATGAAGTCTCAAGCCCTGGTGAATTGTCTAGGTATTTTGATCAAACTCAATTTCAAGCATTGGTCTATAAATAGGTTAGAGGCTGTTTGAGAGAGGGCCTTTTGTGGGGGATCAACTCCTTTCACTGTGGAGATGATGTGTGCACAATTAATTGGAGTTTGGTTCACTGTGGAGCTGTGGAGAAATGTACCTTGGTTTTTGCTTGATTTTGAGCTCAAAATTGAACTCTTTCAGAGGGAACCTGAGGGGGAAGATAGTTGGCTTGAGCTTAGGATGCTTGGAGAGTCTCGGGTGAGATTTTGGAAGAGTTTCCCCAAGGATTTGGAACTCCTCTATTTTGGCCATAGAGGGGGTTGATTAAATAGAGGAGCTTGGGCTGGTCACCAGGGCCAATTGATGGGTGTAAAGAGTTGCTTGGGTGGTGGGCTGAGAAGCTCTGAAGAGCAATTAGGATGAGCTGGCCTCTAGAGTTGAAATTGGATTTGATTTAGGGGTGTTGGCTCGCGGTTTTGGCATTTTTAGTGAGTAGGGCGGCTGGTCAGAGCATAGGAGGTGGTCAGGTGGTCAGGTGAGCTAGTGGGAGGTTTAATTATGGTTTACCCCTAATGGTTAGTGATGATGGTGGGGATATTTTGGTTTAGACCAAAAAATGGGATAAAATCCCTTAAATTAGGGGACCCTTGGTCCATATCTCACCAAGCTAGTTTAAGGTGTTTTAGCCTGGTCAATAGAGTGTGCTTAGTGGCTGTGGTAACATCAATTTGGTGACTTTAACATGGCTAAGTCAATTTTAGTGAAGGGGTTCAATTTGTGTCAACATGGTTAAAAGTTGGTNCTGGTCAATAGAGTGTGCTTAGTGGCTGTGGTAACATCAATTTGGTGACTTTAGCATGACTAAGTCAATTTTAGTGAAGGGGTTCAATTTGGGTCAACATGGTTAAAAGTTGGGTTTGGGTTAGGCTAGCCATGACATTGAGCTCAATTTATTGGTTAAAATTTTGTAGATGATTGTCATAAGAGATTTTGGAAAAGATTTCGAGTGATTTTGAATTGATTTGGAGGTTCAATTTGATGAGTTTTGGTCATTTAGTCAATTTGGGGGAGTTGGATTATACTTGGGTTTAGGTTAGGCTAAGGTTAAGTCCAAATTAATGGTTCAAAATGGTCTAAAGGAATTGCATAAAGAGTTTTCAATATAAATTGGTTGTTAGNGTCATTTAGTCAATTTGGGGGAGTTGGATTATACTTGGGTTTAGGTTAGGCTAAGGTTAAGTCCAAATTAATTGTTCAAAATGGTCTAAAGGAATTTCATAAAGAGTTTTCAACATAAATTGGGTGTTAGTTTTGGGGTTAAGGCATTCAATTTGGTGGAATTTGGATACATAGCCAATTTGGGGCAAATTTGGGGATCTTGAATGTGGATTGAAATTGAGTCAAATTGAAACTTGAACAAGGCCAATTGAAGATCCAATTTGATGTGTATGATTTTTAGGAAGAATTTGGGATTAAAATTAGGGTGATTGAGTGGATCATATGGTTCATTTAGGTGAGATTAAGTCATAGGGTCAAATTGGGGGTTTAATTTGGATCAAAATTGAGCTCAAAGCATGGGTCAATTAGGCTTATATTTGGTTAGTATTGATCATATGAGTGATGAATTTGAGTTTATAATTGAAATTGAGGAGGATTGGGGCCAAATTGATGGGCATTTGGGATGAATTTGGGGAAATTGGGTCTTTAAAGGTAATTTGGGAGTTTTGGTCAAAATGGTCAAATTGGCCAAATTAGGTTCAATTAAAGGGTCAAAATTGGTTTTGGGGACATTTGAAATGATTTTGCAGGTTTTAGGAAAGTTTGGGCTACCAAGGATATTTTTGTAATTTTTGCAAATTTTATGGTATTTTGGTAATTTTAGAATTTTTTGGGATGTTTTGGGCAATTTGGGCAGTTTCAAATAGTTTGAGATGATTTTGAATAATTTTGAGTATTTTGAATGAAATTGAGAAATTTGGTCAATTTGGGTTTGGAGGTGTTT
>JXCR01115168.1:2657-19810 GCA_002079205.1 Phalaenopsis hybrid cultivar | reverse complement strand
TCCAAATTCATGTTTCCAACCCATATTCAACACATGCAGAGCACCAAATTTCATCTAATTTTCAAATTCTCTACTGAAATTGAAAATAACAACATGAAAATCCAGCACCAAATTCCCACGGAAATAGTATAAACAAATCCAGCATGAAATTCTCATTGAAATTCAAAATTCATGTTTGCAGCCCATATTCAACATGTACACAGCACACAAAATATTGCTATTAACAAATTCACGAGCAAATTTCATCCAATTCCAAATTACCCACTAAAATCGAGTAAGGTATGTAGCAATAAAACCAAAAGAAATCGAATAGACCAAATACAGGGCAACCGAAGCACTGCAAATAGCAAAAGCACCAAAAATCCAAAGATCATCGCAAAGCACCATTCCAAGCCACACTATCAAATTGCAAATCATAGTGTGTCAAAACCATTATGGAAGCAATATGAAGCATCAAAACCACCAAATCGAGCATGTCAAACTGAAACCCACCAAACCGAGCAAACAATGAAACCTAAAAAAGGAAACCAACTAGTATAATGCGCACAACCACACAGATAAGAAAGAAATTGCATGAGGTAAAGAATAGAGAAGAGAGGTAGAAAAGGGAATACCGCATAAAGCTAAAATGCACACAACCACCAAACCGACCAAAGAAGAGAAGGGAGGGGAAGAGAGAATACAAACCACGCATCAATAAGTGATCCACCACACGGAGCATAGAATGCACAAACCACCANGAAGAGAGAATACAAACCACGCATCAATAAGTGATCCACCACACGGAGCATAGAATGCACAAACCACCAAAATAAAGTGGAAGAAAAGAGACGAGAGAGAGAAGAAAGTAAGGGTCACTGGAACAACCACTTGCAACCAAAAATAACCACTGGAGCCACAGATCTACGGGAGGAAGAGATCTAGGGAAGAAGAATAGAGAGAAAGGGAGCAGGGTCGAGAGAGGCGGATAAAACGTGAAAAGTGGGGCCGCGCGGGGTAATTCAACGGCAGGTCGAGAGTGGAGAAACGCAAACTGCGGAGACAAACCTACGCCGCGCTAATTCAGACGTGCCACACGGGCCCTTAGCTAGAAATGAACATAAATAGTTGTATGAAGAAAGTGCAGACCGACAAAGATCCAACAAAGGCTTGTCCTTCACTTTCAGCNTAGTTGTATGAAGAAAGTGCAGACCGACAAAGATCCAACAAAGGCTTGTCCTTCACTTTCAGCAAAAAAAAAAAGCTCAGCTCGTGGTTTGCACGCCCAACCTAGCTGAAATCTACTTTATTCGGGCTAAGCCTAATGACTAACACAACAAAGTACTATAATAAGGTTTACCGGGTTCAACAGTAAAGTAATAACAAATTCATCATAAATGCTCATTTTGTACTTCTTATCGACTGATTCTCTTTGTAACACTATGTAATTTGACACATACAGAAAAGTTTAATGGAAAGCATTAAAGTGCGCAAGGAGCCTAGTATTCAATTGATGTGGAGTGTTATTACCATGGGTATCGTGATCCGAATTGTAGGCATTTGCAATATCATGGAATTCTCGGCTCCAGCTATTGTGGAATCTAGCGCAAAAGTCTCGCAAGAGTCCAGAGTCAAATGAAGTTTTTTTTATATAATTTTCTTTTCTTTTCTTTATTTTTCATTAAGTTTCCTTCCCTTGTTTCTTCCTCTACTGGTTCATACATATTTTTCTAATTGTTAATTATATATTTTCTATGAGGAGACTTTTATATATGTTGTAGTGGATTTCAGTTTTTCTTGGTTTTATGAAATTGAGAAACCTCTCTGAAGTGTTGTAACATCTTTCTTTTACAAGTGGTGTATCTGTAATTTGCCTAGGAACAGGTAGCAGATCCCTCTCGACGTTCTTAACTCATTGATTCGTCGCATGCTCACTATTTTCTGTTGGACAATGCAATTTTATAAAGATTTTTAAATGATTTTAATTTCTTCACAATCCATATACTCATTGAAATGGGGATATTAATTTTCTTAAATTTGAACTCTTCGTCTCAAAAACTTTGTTTAGTTTTCATAAGTTACTTCTGAAGTTTAGCAATTAGTTTAATTAACTTAGTTCTTTTAATTGCATTTTATTTAGCATACACTCAGTTACTTTAGATTTTATTTTTGTAATTCAGTTTTGTAGTTTGAATTGTGTTTTACATTATAATTATAAGAATTTATTCATAAGCATCTTTAACTTTCCTGTGTGATCGATATCTATGACTTCATTAGAGTTATTTATTACTTTAGTGATACGTATACTTGTCTTATTATTACGAGTTTGGCAGTTTAAAGATTTTAAATGATAAAATTATTTTTACTAAACTTATTGTTATTTGGATTCGAATTGAATATTTATTATTAGCACTGACGTGTGTGTGTGTTTCAATATTGATAAATATTTATAAAAACAACACATAAAAACCGCGCATCAAATACTAGAGTGATATGATGATAAATGCTAATTAGTTAGTCTTTTATTGTAGATATTTAAACTATAAATGTAACTTGAAAATTAAGGGTGTGTTTGGGGCAGCTTATCAGCTGTGGCGGCGTTTTCAAAATGTCGTCTCACTGTTTGGATGCAGTGTTCGAAAAGATTATGCATAAACGGCATTTTTATTTTCATTAAATGCAAACCGCCGATCAAGCCACACAGTCCGCATTTTGGGAAAAATTTTTATGGGTTGCCCTCGTCCCATCGAGAGAGAAGAGTCCCTCCTCGTCGCTCGCCGAAGCATCCCTCCTCGTCGCAGGTCGAAGCTTCCCTCATCATCGCAGGCCGAAGTCTCACTCGTCACAGGTCGAAGTCATAACTCTGCTTGTCGCAGGCTAAAGTCACCAATGGTGCCACAGCTCCGCCAAAGGCTCGTACCGTTAAATCCCCATCCCACTGAATTCTAAAGTAGCATGCCTTCACCTCCGACACCCGAGCTTGGGCAATCTCCAACCATGTCGGGGAAAAAAAGCCCACCACATTTCGCTCTCACATGTGCGTTGTTATCCCCTTCACTGATGAAGGATAGCTGGTCTTGAAACTACAGTTCGTCAACATGCTCTTCCGGTGGAGAAATAGAGAGGAAACGAGCAGAGTTTTGCTGGGAGAAGTAAAGCTTCAGAGCCAAATGCAAGGCAGATCATTTCTCACCGTGCTCTTGAATGAGCAGACTCATGATCTTGGCTGCATTCTCTGGGTCGAGGTTTTGAATTTGTGAGAAGACGATCCATATGAAATTAAAGATATCAATATTTTAATTTTTAAAAGTGAAATACATCTTTTCATACATATGTATGAGGGCATATATGTAAAAATTGAAGTTTAGGTGTTGGATATTTACGTACATAGAAATTGAGTGGTAAGTATGTAATAATGTAAATCTTCTTTTTTTAGGTGCATGCATAAAGGTTTACAAATTTGACTTTTTAGGTCTTTAACTTATTTTTTTGTACTGTTCTGAAGTCGTTTTTTGTTTCTCTCAAATATCAAATATATTGCTATGACGGTTATGTTGCAAGCAATATTACTGCACAGAGGCAGAATGGTCATTTATCCAGAAACAGTTATAAATCAGTTGTTTTCGAAACGAACAAATCAAAAGCCAGCCAGCATATCCGGATCAGCAGCTTATCAGAAAAATCTGCTCAGTTTGATAAACTGGATAAGCTGCAGCTACCCCAAACAGACTCTAAAAGAGATGTATGATTATCATGAATAAAGTGGGTAACTACATTTCTATCTTAAAATAATTTATTTCTTATTTTCTTGATTCAAATACAAATGAGATATAGTTTGACCTTTATCTACAAAAAGAAAACTTTCACTTATTACTTAGTATTCACCTACAAATGAAAAATTTATATTCTCGCGTGACTATTTATATAGTGTGAACATTTAGTAAAAAAATAAATATAATATATCTTTATATATTTATAGAACTACATATAAATTTTTGAATGTTTGCACCACCCCCATTTCATATTGATTCTGAATCAATATGTCGGTGCATGTAAAAAGAAATAGAAATAAAATTAAAAATTACTATCTACTAACATGTCGCTTGGGGGAAAGGTTGAACCGGCAGATTGATTCAGCCTAGAAGTGCTCCAGTCCAACAGGAGGCTGGACCGGCCCGTCTCCCGCTTCCATGGGGCAGAAGTACTGCCAAAAAACTAGCCCCATATCTTTTTTTGTTTGACGCTCCCCCTTATCTTTTATGGTTGTCGCCCAAAGGGGAAGCCTCCCCTTCCTATTTTATATCCTAGCTACTATATATGTGTTGTTTTGTTTGCTTAATGATTTCAGATTTTTTTGCACCGCAAGCCATGGGCAGTTGTTTCCCCTCTAGCGTTGTATCTAAATGCGAGGAGGTACTCCGGCTATAACTCGTCTGAGGTGATCTTCTAGAAGGTTTCAGGGGGTGCTCCTGTTGTAACTCGATCCCTTAGGAATAGTTATCTTTCACTTTGCGCCTCACCTACTTGTTGATCCTCTTCCCTGCATTAACCCCTCTTCTTTCCTGTCGTCAGCACCCAGATCCTCTCCCCTTCGACCGCAAGCCTCCTCCACCACTTCCCCATGCTGTCGTCTACCTCCCTGCTCCCTAAAACCTGTTGTCCACTCAATGTATTCTTTGTTTTTATCCCTAAGTTCCAGTCTTGCTGCTACCATCACCTACAGAGCACCACATATCTTGTTGTACCATCATTCCAGCCTCATTTTGTGCCCGCTGCCTCCAACCAATTCCCCAATTCACTGCCCAACCGTCGTCCACCACCTTCACCGCCATCTAGGGTGTCTTCCATGTTTGTATTATCATTATTTTCCTAGTGTCAAGAGTCTGTGTTTGTAATCCTTTTCGAATTTCAACAATAAAAATCACATTTCTATTGTGGTTTAGGTTAACTTACTTCCACAGGGCGAAAATATGGCCAAAGACCCCCGCTTTCCTTTTCTGTTTGTTGCTACCTCCAAACCTTTTATGGTTGTCGCCCAAAGGGAAAGCCTCCCCTTCCTATTTTATCTCCTGAATATTATATATTTGTTATTTTGCTTGCTTAAAGTTAGTATTTTGGTCTTGTTGATTTCAGATTTTCTATCCTGTCGGCCATCGACAGCTATTTCCTTCTAGGGTTTTATCTGAAGGCAAGGCGATGCTCTGGTTGTAGCTCGTCTGAAGTGATGATCTTCTCCAAGGTTTCGATGGGTGCTCCGGCTTTTACTCGATCCCGCGGGATAATTATCTTTCCATTCACATCTCATCTATTCGTTGTTCCTCTTATCTGTGCCATCCCCTCTTGCTTCTTGCCATCAACACCCAGAACTTCTCCCTTCGGCCGCCGGCCTCCTATACCACATCCCCTTGCTGATGCCAGCCTCCTCCATCGCTTTCCTCTTGCTTCTTGCTGCCAACACCCAAAACCTCTCCCCTTCGGCTGCCAGCCTCCTACACCACTTCCCCTTGCTGACATCAGCCTCCTCCACCACTTTCCCTTATTGTCACCTACCTCCCTGCTCCCCAAAAGCTATTGTCCACTCATTGTTTTCCCTTGTCATCGTCCCTAAGTTTTAATTCTTTCGCTATCATCACCCACAAGGCATCACACCGCCTACTATACCATCAATCCAGCCTCTTCCTGCGTCTGTCGCCTCCTCTAACCAAACCCTCATTCCGTTGCCCAGTCATCATCCATCACCCTCACTACCACTCTAGGGTGTCTCCCATGTTTGTATTGTCGTTATTTTACTATTGTAAAGAGTCTGTGTTTGAAATTGTTTTTGAACTCCAGCAATAAAATTCACATTTCTATTGTTGTTTGGGTTGACTCCGGTATCATCTACATTTTTAAGTTGATTTTGGAAATAATTAAAAAAAAATATGATTTAATAATATACATTTGGACGGTGACCAATGTGATGGATATTTCTAATGAAGCAAATAAAAGTAAAAATAGAACCGAGTAATTTTTATTTCATTTTATTATTTTATCCTAGACTTTTTACGAGACATGAATATATTACAATTTACTCAAAGTTTTAATTTTTTAAAAATCATGAATTAATATAATTTATAGATATTCTTAGCCATTAATTTTTTTATCTCATGAATATATCCGTGATAGGGTTGGTGTAGCTCCTGTGACGGACAAAATTAGAAAAAGTCGTCTTAGATGGTTTGGTCATATTAAAAGTCAACCATTTGATGATCCGATTACGAGAATAGATGTTTTAGATTCGACTTGTGTTAAGAAAGGCAGAGGTAGACCTAGGAAGACTTGGGCTTATTGTATAAAAAATGATCTTAATTTACTATAACTAAATGAAAATATGACACTAAATAGGACGCAATGGAGAAAAAGGATTCATTTAGCCGACCACACGTAGTGCGATTAAGGCATTGTTGTTGTTGTTGTTGCGATTAAGGCATTGTAGTTGTTAAATATCTTTAGGTAAATTTTATATTGCACTAATGCATATCAAAAATTTTATATACAGACGTCTCATTGCCCCAAAAATATGTAAAATAATAAAGTTCTTTGTATCAATTGCAAAATATTTAAATTCGAATGAAATTTGTTTAAATAAATTTTTAAAAATAGTAGACACTTTTATGAAATGAAAGATTCCTAAATGTTAAAGCAATNCTTCCTACTTTCGCATCTATAATTCCTTCCCCAAACTCTGTTACCTCGCTTGCACATTCCCCGTCTTTAGTATAGGTCTTCGGAACAACATTTTTAGTCTGTAATAAAGACTGTCCTAAACGGTACTTAAATGTCTCAACAGAGACATGCTGATGATCCTCATCCGCTCTACGGAAGTCGATGTCATTGCGAGAAGGATGTAGTCGAATGTAAATGTGGACAGACATCATGACAATCACAATCCGCACATGTTTGAGAAACAAGTAAGATGACATATCAAGAAGTATTACTGGTTTCTTCTTCCAAATGCCAAAGATCATCTTAATGACACCATGTAAGGAGGAATGACTTTTATTGAGCATTTCTTTTATATCCCGCGTAACATTGTTGGCTAGCTCAAAGTAAGGTATGTTGTATCTCGTATCAGGATAGGGCTTAGTAAATATCTGATGTGAATTAGATGATTAGCATTGATAGAAAAATAAATTAGGAGAGTAGCTCAGTCTCAAGTGTACTTGTGGGTGGATGTGGAAAGTTGTACTTGTTATTTCATGTTGGGGCTTTGAAAATTCGACTATCACATACATAGCCCTCCCAACCGATCATGACAAAGTTGAAGCATGCGTTGAAGTCGCATAATGTCATGACATTCTACGTCGGGGACCCACAACGACCTATGAATGCAATCATCTCATTTTTTAGAACAAGTGCATCAACGTGTGTTTCATTAATTGCTCTAATACAATTCAAGCAAGATAACGAAGATTTATGTGATTACGTCATTTATTTGAAAATTGAATATAATAAATAGAATAAATTAACTTAAAGTACCGCGCATCGTGTGAAATCTCTGTGAGGGTATGTTCAGACGTAGAATCTGTGAGTTTTATGACTTGTAAGAAAAAGTTATAGATGCATTCGTCCCTATAGAGAAGTATCTGCAAATTATTTTGGAGAAGTGTTTAAATCGTTCAATTGCTCCTCGCATTTATTCATTCTGCGATAAAATATACAGGGTCATCACAACACGTCTCGCAAAATCATCCTGGATTGGCCATGAAGTCCATAATTTCGGTGAAGTTCCTCCAACAGATAGGTGAATATGTCAGTGTTATGCGGAATATATTGTTAAATCTCATTGAGTTGCCCGCAAGCAAGTCACCAACTCATTTGTCGCCAGCATATGAGAATGTCATGCAGGGCGAGCGCTCGCATATGAGGATGTCATGCAGGGCGAGCGCTCTAAGTACGATTTATAATATTTGTACAACAAGCATACGACAGCTACAACTCTCCTTCTGCGTCTTTCTCTGATTGCATCCAAATATTTTGATATCGAAGTGGCTAACACATAAGCATCAATGAATTAGCTACAATCATATAAGGTTGCGAACAAAAACAATAAAACAAATAACGTAATAGAACTAAATAAAAAAACATATCGTGAAATAAAAAACTTTAAACTAAAGTGTCATGTCCCAAGCAGTTTAAATATCTAAAGTAAATTGAAAAACAATAGAAAAATATAAATGTCCGACACGATCGTAAATAAAAAGCCTCTCAAATGTTCCTACGCGATTATAAATGTTCCCCGCGAATGTGTTGAGTTCCTTGTTGAATGAAGCAACTAGCTATGATATCTAACTTCTAAGAAAAATAGCTCCCATTTTCTTTTTATTTTCAATTTGTGGATGCTTTGAAAGGCTTGTGAACTCAAGTTCAAGTAGGTCCGGGCGAGGCCCTTCAGTGGAATCATCAATTGGTCGGCCCCCGAATTTTTTAGGATGCCACCAAATCTCGTCTCACTATAGCACATGCATTGTTGTTCGTTGACACAACACCCCCAAATATACGATACAACTTTTCCAACTCAGGATTGATTCCACTATATTTAAATTTTTTTCGCAGCTGACACCACATACAAGTTCATATAAAATATAATTCAAATTAAAAACAACTTACAAATTGACCAAAATAGGCGATATTTCAGAAATGCTCATCGCAATTCTTTCTGCCCAACACTCCTCGAAAGCATCAATCGCTCGCATCAACGGATCTTAACCCAAGCCAGTTGATCCTCAACTTAATTCGCATCAACGGATCTCTCCTATTTTTTAATTGCATCCTATTGTACTCTTTGTCTGTACTTTCATTGAATTTTTTGATAATATTTTGTCATCATTCCTTGTTAAAATATGTTGTAAACCTATTTCCCGTATCAACGTCCTTAGGGCAAAGTTCGCAAAACATTATTTTTGTTTTCTTGCCCAAAAATGCAGATGGACCAGCCTCTTTGGTCTTAACCATTGGATTACTAGTATGAAAAAAACTAATTAACATAAGTAGGAACGCCATAATATTGAAAATCAAAGAAAATTTGTAATGCCGCAATATCATCACCACGACCTTTATAGCAACACCTCACACACAGGCACATCAAAACACTAATGCATCTATCACACCACCAGCACCACCTCCACACATCAACACATCCACACAAACACTACCACCTCCTCACAGCCACACACAGACACCACTAGACACCACACATGCACCATCACATTCACCAGACACCAAAATCTCCAAAAAGACACCAAAACCTACACCAGACACCACACAACTCCACACCACCAACACCACCTCCACACAAACAGAAACTCACCCATCCACAACACCACATTTACACATACAGAACCACACACACACCACCTACTTAGACACCAAACACACTGGCACATCAACAAACCGACTCATCCACCACACCACCACCTCATTAGAGTAACTCAAACACCCACTCATCCACTACACCACCTCCTCATAGTAACACACAAACACCACACCATCATGACACCAACTCATTCACTACACCACCAATAATGCCACTAGATACCAAACACACTAGCATATCGAGACACAAACTCATCCACCATACCAACGCCTCCTCACAATAACATAGACACCAACTCATCCACTACAGCACCACCTCCTCACAGTAACACAGACACCACACCACTAAACACCACACATACACCACACAAATACTAACACAGACACCAACTCCACCAAACACCACACAGACTCAACACCACCACGACCACCTCCACACAAATGGAACCATACCTCCACACAGCACCAGAAACATTGCTAGTAATACATTCAGCAGCATCTTTTATCCATTTTACAAAATCTCATTGAAGTACCCAAATTCATGTTAAAATTACAACCAAAATTCAACACATACACAACACCCGAAATAATGTTATTAAATCCAACAATAACTTTCATCTATTTTTCAAATTCCCACTGGAATGNCTCTCGACGTTCTTAACTCATTGATTCGTCGCATGCTCACTATTTTCTGTTGGACAATGCAATTTTATAAAGATTTTTAAATGATTTTAATTTCTTCACAATCCATATACTCATTGAAATGGGGATATTAATTTTCTTAAATTTGAACTCTTCGTCTCAAAAACTTTGTTTAGTTTTCATAAGTTACTTCTGAAGTTTAGCAATTAGTTTAATTAACTTAGTTCTTTTAATTGCATTTTATTTAGCATACACTCAGTTACTTTAGATTTTATTTTTGTAATTCAGTTTTGTAGTTTGAATTGTGTTTTACATTATAATTATAAGAATTTATTCATAAGCATCTTTAACTTTCCTGTGTGATCGATATCTATGACTTCATTAGAGTTATTTATTACTTTAGTGATACGTATACTTGTCTTATTATTACGAGTTTGGCAGTTTAAAGATTTTAAATGATAAAATTATTTTTACTAAACTTATTGTTATTTGGATTCGAATTGAATATTTATTATTAGCACTGACGTGTGTGTGTGTTTCAATATTGATAAATATTTATAAAAACAACACATAAAAACCGCGCATCAAATACTAGAGTGATATGATGATAAATGCTAATTAGTTAGTCTTTTATTGTAGATATTTAAACTATAAATGTAACTTGAAAATTAAGGGTGTGTTTGGGGCAGCTTATCAGCTGTGGCGGCGTTTTCAAAATGTCGTCTCACTGTTTGGATGCAGTGTTCGAAAAGATTATGCATAAACGGCATTTTTATTTTCATTAAATGCAAACCGCCGATCAAGCCACACAGTCCGCATTTTGGGAAAAATTTTTATGGGTTGCCCTCGTCCCATCGAGAGAGAAGAGTCCCTCCTCGTCGCTCGCCGAAGCATCCCTCCTCGTCGCAGGTCGAAGCTTCCCTCATCATCGCAGGCCGAAGTCTCACTCGTCACAGGTCGAAGTCATAACTCTGCTTGTCGCAGGCTAAAGTCACCAATGGTGCCACAGCTCCGCCAAAGGCTCGTACCGTTAAATCCCCATCCCACTGAATTCTAAAGTAGCATGCCTTCACCTCCGACACCCGAGCTTGGGCAATCTCCAACCATGTCGGGGAAAAAAAGCCCACCACATTTCGCTCTCACATGTGCGTTGTTATCCCCTTCACTGATGAAGGATAGCTGGTCTTGAAACTACAGTTCGTCAACATGCTCTTCCGGTGGAGAAATAGAGAGGAAACGAGCAGAGTTTTGCTGGGAGAAGTAAAGCTTCAGAGCCAAATGCAAGGCAGATCATTTCTCACCGTGCTCTTGAATGAGCAGACTCATGATCTTGGCTGCATTCTCTGGGTCGAGGTTTTGAATTTGTGAGAAGACGATCCATATGAAATTAAAGATATCAATATTTTAATTTTTAAAAGTGAAATACATCTTTTCATACATATGTATGAGGGCATATATGTAAAAATTGAAGTTTAGGTGTTGGATATTTACGTACATAGAAATTGAGTGGTAAGTATGTAATAATGTAAATCTTCTTTTTTTAGGTGCATGCATAAAGGTTTACAAATTTGACTTTTTAGGTCTTTAACTTATTTTTTTGTACTGTTCTGAAGTCGTTTTTTGTTTCTCTCAAATATCAAATATATTGCTATGACGGTTATGTTGCAAGCAATATTACTGCACAGAGGCAGAATGGTCATTTATCCAGAAACAGTTATAAATCAGTTGTTTTCGAAACGAACAAATCAAAAGCCAGCCAGCATATCCGGATCAGCAGCTTATCAGAAAAATCTGCTCAGTTTGATAAACTGGATAAGCTGCAGCTACCCCAAACAGACTCTAAAAGAGATGTATGATTATCATGAATAAAGTGGGTAACTACATTTCTATCTTAAAATAATTTATTTCTTATTTTCTTGATTCAAATACAAATGAGATATAGTTTGACCTTTATCTACAAAAAGAAAACTTTCACTTATTACTTAGTATTCACCTACAAATGAAAAATTTATATTCTCGCGTGACTATTTATATAGTGTGAACATTTAGTAAAAAAATAAATATAATATATCTTTATATATTTATAGAACTACATATAAATTTTTGAATGTTTGCACCACCCCCATTTCATATTGATTCTGAATCAATATGTCGGTGCATGTAAAAAGAAATAGAAATAAAATTAAAAATTACTATCTACTAACATGTCGCTTGGGGGAAAGGTTGAACCGGCAGATTGATTCAGCCTAGAAGTGCTCCAGTCCAACAGGAGGCTGGACCGGCCCGTCTCCCGCTTCCATGGGGCAGAAGTACTGCCAAAAAACTAGCCCCATATCTTTTTTTGTTTGACGCTCCCCCTTATCTTTTATGGTTGTCGCCCAAAGGGGAAGCCTCCCCTTCCTATTTTATATCCTAGCTACTATATATGTGTTGTTTTGTTTGCTTAATGATTTCAGATTTTTTTGCACCNCACTACACCACCAATAATGCCACTAGATACCAAACACACTAGCATATCGAGACACAAACTCATCCACCATACCAACGCCTCCTCACAATAACATAGACACCAACTCATCCACTACAGCACCACCTCCTCACAATAACACAGACACCACACCACTAAACACCACACATACACCATACAAATACTAACACAGACACCAACTCCAACAAACACCACACAGACTCAACACCACCACGACCACCTCCACACAAATGGAACCATACCTCCACACAGCACCAGAAACATTGCTAGTAATACATTCAGCAGCATCTTTTATCCATTTTACAAAATCTCATTGAAGTACCCAAATTCATGTTAAAATTACAACCAAAATTCAACACATACACAACACCCGAAATAATGCTATTAAATCCAACAATAACTTTCATCTATTTTTCAAATTCCCACTGGAATANTATGTTGCAAGCAATATTACTGCACAGAGGCAGAATGGTCATTTATCCAGAAACAGTTATAAATCAGTTGTTTTCGAAACGAACAAATCAAAAGCCAGCCAGCATATCCGGATCAGCAGCTTATCAGAAAAATCTGCTCAGTNCACAGAGGCAGAATGGTCATTTATCCAGAAACAGTTATAAATCAGTTGTTTTCGAAACGAACAAATCAAAAGTCAGCCAGCATATCCGGATCAGCAGCTTATCAGGAAAATCTGCTCAGCTTGATAAACTGGATAAGCTGCAGCTACCCCAAACAGACTCTAAAAGAGATGTATGATTATCATGAATAAAGTGGGTAACTACATTTCTATCTTAAAATAATTTATTTCTTATTTTCTTGATTCAAATACAAATGAGATATAGTTTGACCTTTATCTACAAAAAGAAAACTTTCACTTATTACTTAGTATTCACCTACAAATGAAAAATTTATATTCTCGCGTGACTATTTATATAGTGTGAACATTTAGTAAAAAAATAAATATAATATATCTTTATATATTTATAGAACTACATATAAATTTTTGAATGTTTGCACCACCCCCGTTTCATATTGATTCTGAATCAATATGTCGGTGCATGTAAAAAGAAATAGAAATAAAATTAAAAATGACTATCTACTAACATGTCGCTTGGGGGAAAGGTTGAACCGGCAGATTGATTCAGCCTAGAAGTGCTCCAGTCCAACAGGAGGCTGGACCGGCCCGTCTCCCGCTTCCATGGGGCAGAAGTACTGCCAAAAAACTAGCCCCATATCTTTTTTTGTTTGACGCTCCCCCTTATCTTTTATGGTTGTCGCCCAAAGGGGAAGCCTCCCCTTCCTATTTTATATCCTAGCTACTATATATGTGTTGTTTTGTTTGCTTAATGATTTCAGATTTTTTGCACCGCAAGCCATGGGCGGTTGTTTCCCCTCTAGCGTTGTATCTAAATGCGAGGAGGTGCTCCGGCTATAACTCGTCTGAGGTGATCTTCTCGAAGGTTTCAAGGGGTGCTCCTGTTGTAACTCGATCCCTTGGGAATAGTTATCTTTCACTTCGCGCCTCACCTACTTGTTGATCCTCTTCCCTGCATTAACCCCTCTTCTTTCCTGTCGTCAGCACCCAGATCCTCTCCCCTTCGGCCGCAAGNCTCCCCTTCCTATTTTATATCCTAGCTACTATATATGTGTTGTTTTGTTTGCTTAATGATTTCAGATTTTTTTGCACCGCAAGCCATGGGCAGTTGTTTCCCCTCTAGCGTTGTATCTAAATGCGAGGAGGTACTCCGGCTATAACTCGTCTGAGGTGATCTTCTAGAAGGTTTCAGGGGGTGCTCCTGTTGTAACTCGATCCCTTAGGAATAGTTATCTTTCACTTTGCGCCTCACCTACTTGTTGATCCTCTTCCCTGCATTAACCCCTCTTCTTTCCTGTCGTCAGCACCCAGATCCTCTCCCCTTCGACCGCAAGCCTCCTCCACCACTTCCCCATGCTGTCGTCTACCTCCCTGCTCCCTAAAACCTGTTGTCCACTCAATGTATTCTTTGTTTTTATCCCTAAGTTCCAGTCTTGCTGCTACCATCACCTACAGAGCACCACATATCTTGTTGTACCATCATTCCAGCCTCATTTTGTGCCCGCTGCCTCCAACCAATTCCCCAATTCACTGCCCAACCATCGTCCACCACCTTCACCGCCATCTAGGGTGCCTTCCATGTTTGTATTATCATTATTTTCCTACTGTCAAAAGTCTGTGTTTGTAATCCTTTTTNTTGTTGTACCATCATTCCAGCCTCATTTTGTGCCCGCTGCCTCCAACCAATTCCCCAATTCACTGCCCAACCGTCGTCCACCACCTTCACCGCCATCTAGGGTGTCTTCCATGTTTGTATTATCATTATTTTCCTAGTGTCAAGAGTCTGTGTTTGTAATCCTTTTCGAATTTCAACAATAAAAATCACATTTCTATTGTGGTTTAGGTTAACTTACTTCCACAGGGCGAAAATATGGCCAAAGACCCTCGCTTTCCTTTCTGTTTGTTGCTACCTCCAAACCTTTTATGGTTGTCGCCCAAAGGGAAAGCCTCCCCTTCCTATTTTATCTCCTGAATATTATATATTTGTTATTTTGCTTGCTTAAAGTTAGTATTTTGGTCTTGTTGATTTCAGATTTTCTATCCTGTCGGCCATCGACAGCTATTTCCTTCTAGGGTTTTATCTGAAGGCAAGGCGATGCTCTGGTTGTAGCTCGTCTGAAGTGATGATCTTCTCCAAGGTTTCGATGGGTGCTCCGGCTTTTACTCGATCCCGCGGGATAATTATCTTTCCATTCACATCTCATCTATTCGTTGTTCCTCTTATCTGTGCCATCCCCTCTTGCTTCTTGCCATCAACACCCAGAACTTCTCCCTTCGGCCGCCGGCCTCCTATACCACATCCCCTTGCTGATGCCAGCCTCCTCCATCGCTTTCCTCTTGCTTCTTGCTGCCAACACCCAAAACCTCTCCCCTTCGGCTGCCAGNCCCGCGGGATAATTATCTTTCCATTCACATCTCATCTATTCGTTGTTCCTCTTATCTGTGCCATCCCCTCTTACTTCTTGCCATCAACACCCAGAACTTCTCCCTTCGGCCGCCGGCCTCCTCAACCACATCCCCTTGCTGATGCCAGCCTCCCCCATCGCTTTCCTCTTGCTTCTTGCTGCCAACACCCAAAACCTCTCCCCTTCGGCTACCAACCTCCTACACCACTTCCCCTTGCTGACATCAGCCTCCTCCACCACTTTCCCTTATTGTCACCTACCTCCCTGCTCCCCAAAAGCTATTGTCCACTCATTGTTTTCCCTTGTCATCGTCCCTAAGTTTTAATTCTTTCGCTATCATCACCCACAAGGCATCACACCGCCTACTATACCATCAATCCAGCCTCTTCCTGCGTCTGTCGCCTCCTCTAACCAAACCCTCATTCCGTTGCCCAGTCATCATCNATCACACCGCCTACTATACCATCAATCCAGCCTCTTCCTGCGTCTGTCGCCTCCTCTAACCAAACCCTCATTTCGTTGCCCAGTCATCATCCATCATCACCCTCACTACCACTCTAGGGTGTCTCCCATGTTTGTATTGTCGTTATTTTACTATTGTAAAGAGTCTGTGTTTGAAATTGTTTTTGAACTCCAGCAATAAAATTCACATTTCTATTGTTGTTTGGGTTGACTCCGGTATCATCTACATTTTTAAGTTGATTTTGGAAATATTTAAAAAAAATATGATTTAATAATATACATTTGGACGGTGACCAATGTGATGGATATTTCTAATGAAGCAAATAAAAGTAAAAATAGAACCGAGTAATTTTTATTTCATTTTATTATTTTATCCTAGACTTTTTACGAGACATGAATATATTACAATTTACTCAAAGTTTTAATTTTTTAAAAATCATGAATTAATATAATTTATAGATATTCTTAGCCATTAATTTTTTTATCTCATGAATATATCCGTGATAGGGTTGGTGTAGCTCCTGTGACGGACAAAATTAGAAAAAGTCGTCTTAGATGGTTTGGTCATATTAAAAGTCAACCATTTGATGATCCGATTACNATTTTTTTATCTCATGAATATATCCGTGATAGGGTTGGTGTAGCTCCTGTGACGGACAAAATTAGAAAAAGTTGTCTTAGATGGTTTGGTCATATTAAAAGTCAACCATTTGATGATCCGATTACNTGTGTGGAGGTGGTGTTGGTGGTGTGGAGTTGTGTGGTGTGTGGTGTAGGTTTTGGTGTCTGTTTGGAGATTTTGGTGTCTGGTGAATGTGATGGTGCATGTGTGGTGTCTAGTGGTGTCTGTGTGTGACTGTGAGGAGGTGGTAGTGTTTGTGTGGATGTGTTGATATGTGGAGGTGGTGCTGGTGGTGTGATGGATGCATTAGTGTTTTGATGTGGTTGTGTGTGAGGTGTTGCTATAAAGGTCGTGGTGATGATATTGTGGCATTACAAATTTTCTTTGATTTTCAATATTATGGCGTTCCTACTTATGTTAATTAGTTTTTTTCATACTAGTAATCCAATGGTTAAGACCAAAGAGGCTGGTCCATCTGCATTTTTGGGCAAGAAAACAAAAATAATGTTTTGCGAACTTTGCCCTAAGGACGTTGATACGGGAAATAGGTTTACAACATATTTTAACAAGGAATAATGACAAAATATTATCAAAAAATTCAATGAAAGT
>JXCR01115164.1:25470-54412 GCA_002079205.1 Phalaenopsis hybrid cultivar | reverse complement strand
CTGCCCATTTAAAATATGTATTTTTAGGAGAGTCATCTACATTGACTGTTATTATATCTTCTAAGTTAACTAAAATTCAGGAACAAAAGTTGAAAGAGATGTTGGAAAAGATATAAAAAGGCTTTTGGATGGACTTTAGCAAATATTAAAGGAATTAGTCCTTCAATTTGTATGCACAAAATTAGACTTTAGCAGATATTAAAGGAATTAGTCCTTTAATTTGTATGCACAGAATTTTATTAGATGGACAGCATGAACCTAAAGCGGATCCTAAGAGAAGATTAAACCCAATAATGACAGACGTTGTTAAAAAAGAGATTTTAAAGTGGTTAGATGCTAGAATTATATATCTTATTTTAGATAGTGCTTGGGTAAGCCCAATTCACTGTGTTCCAAAGAAAGGAGTGACTGTCGAAGAAAATGAGAAAAATGAAATAATACCAATAATAAAAGTAACTGGTTGGCAAATTTGCATTGATTATAGAGAAATTAAATATGGCCACCAGAAAAGATCACTTTCCTTTACCCTTTCTAGACCAAATGTTGGATAGATTGGCTGAGAACAAATATTATTACTTTTTAGATGGATATACTGGATATCACTAAATTTCAATTGCTCCATAGGATCAAGATAAAACAACGTTTACAAGCTTATATGGAACATTTGCTTTTCGTAGAATACANTTACAAGCTTATATGGAACATTTGCTTTTCGTAGAATACATTTTGGACTATGCAATGCACCTGCAACATTTCAAAGATGCATGATGTCAATTTTTAGCAACTTTATAGAGCATGGAATGGAAGTGTTTATGGATGATTTTTCTGTATTTGGGACTTCATTTGAGTTATGTCTTAATAATTTAGAAAAATTTCTGGAGATATGTGAAAAAATCAACCTAGTCTTAAATTGGAAAAAATGTCAATTTACGTTTGCAAGAGGTATTGTTCTTAAGCATAAAATTTCTAAAAAAGGCATGGAAGTAGATCCTGCAAAAATCCAAGTTATGGAAAAATTACCACCTAATAATGTTAAACGGGTGAGAAGTTTTCTAGGACATGTTGGTTCTTACAGTCGCTACATAAAAAATTTTTCAAAAATAACTAAACCCTATGCCAACTTTTATAAAAAGATACGAAATTTGATTTTAATGAGGAATGCATAAAAGCATTTGAATTATTAAAGAAAAAATTAATCATTGCACCTATAATAGTACCACCTAACTGAGAGAAATCATTTGAAATAATGTGACATCCTAGTGATTATGCTATTGGGGCTGTATTAGAACAAAGGTACGACAAAGTTTATAAAGTTTTATATTATGCTAGTAAAACTCAAAATAATGCTCAAATTAATTATACTACTATTGAAAGAGAGTTATTAGCTATTTTTTTATGTCTTTGATAAGTTTAGATCTTATTTAATGGGAACTAAATGTATAGTGCATACAGATCATTTTGTTATTAAATACTTAATGTAAAAGAAGGATGCTAAACCAAGATTAATTAGATAGATACTTCTATTGCAAGAGTTTGATTTTACCGTGGTAGATAGAAAGGGAAATAAAAATCAAATAGCTGACTATTTGTCTTGAATAGAAATAGAAATATTAATTAATTTTGTAAATGAAATTTTAAAAAATTTCCATGATGAACATTTATATAGTATTGATGAAATGGATGTACCGTGATGTGCTGATATAGTAAACTATATTGTAAATGACATTCTACCACCTGATATCAAGAATCCACACTTAAAAAAATTTATCTATGATTCTAAGGACTATTTTTTGAATGACCCATATTTATATAAACAATGTAAAGATTTAATTATTAAAAGATGTGTGTCTTATGAAGAAACTCAATAGATAATTGAAAGATGTCGTGATTCTGAATTTGGAGGACATTTTGGAATAAATAGAACTACACATAAAATTTTGCAAGCTATTATTGGTCTACTATTTTTAGAGATGTTAATGAATATATTAAAACATGTGATAGATGTCAACGAGTAGGAAATATTTCCAAAAGAGACAAAATGCCTCTAAATTACACATTAGAAGTTGAAATTTTTTATGTGTGGGAATTATACTTTATGGGACCATTTATGCCTTCATTTAAAAATTCATATATATTACTTGTTGTTGATTATATGTCTTAGTGGATTGAAGCTATTGTTGTGCCTAGATGTGATGCTCAGAGTGTTTCTAAATTTTTAATTAAAAATATTTTTACAATATATGGAATGCCGAGAGTAATCATTACTGATGGAGGATCTCATTTCAAGAATAAGAGAATCAAAAATTAATCAAGAAATATGATATAATGCATAGATTATTTACTGTTTATCATCCTCGAACTAGTGGTCTAGCATAAATATCAAATTGTGAAATTAAACGCATTTTAGAAAAAGTTGTAAATCCTTATAAATTGGATTGGTCTGCTAGACTAGATACTACATTATGGGCATATAAAACTACTTATAAAACTTCTATAAGAATGTCCCCATATATATTGATTTTTGGAAAAATATGTCATTTACCAGTAGAATTGAAACATAAAATATTTTGGGCTATTAAAGAATTTATTTTTAATTTAAAGGATGCTGGTGAGAAAAGGTTTTTGCAACTCAATGAACTTAAGGAGATTAGAAATTAAGCATATGATAATGCAAAAATCTATAAAGAAAAAATAAAAAATATGGCATGATCGGAAGATTGTTGTGAATAAATTTGAATCTTGACAAGAAGCTCTACTATATAATAAAAGATTGAGATTATTTTCAGGAAAATTAAAATCCAGATGGTTAGGACCATTTAAAGTGATTAAAGTCTATCATTATGAAACAATTGTTATTAAAGATCCTAACACTGGAAAGATATTTAAAGTTAATGGGCATCATTTGAAACATTATTATGAAGGACACATACATCAATTTAAAGAAGTTTTAATGTTAAGTCAACCCAACTAAACAAATGGTATGTCGGGCTGACGACGTTAAACCAAGCGTTTTGTGAAAGGCAACCCATACTTATATTGCTATGTATTACTATTTAGTTTGTTAAGTGTATTATATATTAGTAGATAATAATCCTACATAATTGCATTTATTATAAATTAAGTCAAATATTGATATTGGAGGAAAATTTGGAAATCAAATTGAATAAAAAAATGAAAATCGCAATTTTGGCTACTGGTGCCGACAGCGCCAGAATGGGCGCCGATGGTGCCCTAGATAATGGACATCAGTGCCGGCAGTGCCAATCGGGAGCGTCGACTGTGCCGAGTGTGGTTGGACGGTTTTAGACAACTTTTGGCGGGTTTTGGCACGATTTCACTTCATAATAACTGTCGGGACAAGTTTAAAAAGGCCTATAAACATCCTTGGATGCCTAGTAACTTCTTATTTTTTGGATTCCATGGCTTCCAATTCCAGAAATACTTTGAAGTACGGAGTTTTTAACAAAATAAAATTTATTAGTTTTGACGAGCAACGATTATACGATAAAGTTATTACGAAGAGGAGATTGATTAAGGAGAGAGGATTTGTTAATCATGGAGTGATCAATCCTACTGGTCCGATTGATAAAATCATTATGCAAAGGCCTTGGGAAGTTCTGTGTTACAATACATTTGTGGTTGTTGTATGTGTGGAGAAAGAGTTTTATGCAAACATACATGAAATTAGTCAAGGTGTTGTCTTTGTACGAGGTAAGGCTGTACCATTTACTCCTGCAAGGATTAATGAATTGTATATGATAGACAACATTTCAATCTGTCATTGTACAAATTTCATTCCTACACGAGATATGAGATGAAGGATATGTTAGTTTCTCCACTTCATTATTTAATCCAATTTTGAGGTAATGACATTTCTTTCTTGCTGCAAAATTACTCCCTACTATGAAAATTAGTAGAGTCACCAAAGAATGTGCTATTTTAAAATGTTGCATTCAAATGGTAAAACCCATTGATATAGGGTCTACTATATTTAAATCTATTATGGGTATCCTTACTAATAGACAAATTTATGGACTTGGGCATCCATCTACCATCTTTTTTATTTGCAGTCAAGCCCAAGTTCCATATGAAAGTTGGGAAAATACTTTATTACCTTGGGAGCCCATGAATCCTATAGATGAGAATTATTGTGGAAATGGAAATAAAGTATTAGAAGCAATCATATATCAATCTTCACATGCTTCAACTCTATTAATACCACCAATTGTTGGAAGTTTGCTTGCTTTGGATAAGAAATTAAAGAAAATTAAAAAGGAACTTCAAAGTATTATGAATGCAGTAGGAGATATTAAATACCTTTTTAATCACCTAGATTGGAGAATGAAAAAAAATTTTGATCACACTGGAACTTTTGAAGCAGGATTAGTTCGGATGTTTAAAGAAAATTGGTGGATCGAAGAAAATTTGGCACATCGATTCTCGTACCGATCCTTCTACAACTTATATGTTCATTATCAATCTATGGGAGATAAAAGAGGAGGAGAAACCACTGAAGAAGAGGAGTAATAATTGAAGACTTTAAATTATCTATCTATTTTAGAACATTATATATATTTAGCGTAATTGTGTAGATTTGATTTTGTTTGGTTTGTTTTTTTTTTGCTTTAGAATTCTGAACTTTTATTATGTGTATAGTTTTGTGACAGTGTTTAGTGTTGTGGCTTAATTTTGACGTTGATTTATAATTAGTTTGTTTAATATGTGTGATTGTGTAATTTAAAAAAATTGTGTTTGTAAAAAGTTTACTTTCATATATAAAAGTTAGTTTATTGTTGTTTGTGAAAATTTGTGTTGGTGAAATGTTTTATTTTATGAATTATTGTTAGATAAAAATTTGTGTTTAAAATACTAAAAATTTTGGAGTATGCCGATAAGAAATTGAAAATTAAAAAAAAATCAAAATATGAAATTTTCTGGCCTTCAACGCCGACGGCGCTGAAATCGGCGCTGACGGTGCCTTCAACCCGACAACAGATTTTAACCCCTAAAAATTTGTCTTTTTTTACTGTGGCCACCATTTTTACGCTTAAGTCATCTTCAACTTTCAGTTTGGGAGGCTAGGGCTTGATTGTGGTCGGATTTGAGGCGATTTAGAGGCTAAAAGACTTCAGATTTCTTCTTCTCTAGGTAAGAGCTACACTTTAAACCAAATTTTTTTTATTTTCACAAAGGATTTATCTCGCATTGCATGGATCCAAAATTATGAAAATTTTTTTTAGAAATTTTTGAGAAAATCCTTTGGTGATGAACTCTTATATAGTGATTTAAAGTTTAAAATGTTCTACATTTTGATTTTTGGAATTTTAGAATTTATTCAGATTTTTTAAAATTTTTTAGATTTCCTATGGCACCTAGATCTAGCAAAAGGAAAGTAGAATATGACTAGCAGAGATTTGTTAACTTAGAGCCAGTGCTCGATTTCATAGCATTTGTGAAAATAAGAAAGTAATTCAGGACCGAGGATTTAAAAATTCAGGAGGAGAAGTTGAACGTTTGATTATTGCTCGGCAATGGAAAAATTTCTATTATTTTACTGTTGATGCGATAGTTGGGATTGTAATGGAATTTTATGCCAACCTTTCTGAAGCTTCTAATGATTATGTATTTGTTCATAGAAAAAGGTTAGAATTTACTCCAAAGAAAATAAATGAGTTTTATTCTATAGAAGATGTGTATAGATGCAAGTATCATTCTTTTTATGTTACAGATCAGGCTTTAGATGAAGTTATTTCTTTTATGACTAGTGAGAAAGGGGCTTGGAAAATAAAAAATTGAGTTAAAGTTAACTTTCCCCGTACTAGTTTAAATGAAGTATCTAAGGCCTGGCATTATTTTATTTCTAGAAGAATGATTCTGACGAACCATCATAGTGAGGTGACAAAAGATAGAGCCATCCTGAACTACTATATTCAGCAAGTTATGGACATAAATGTGGGCTATATTATTTGTATGAACACTCGATCTATTGCTCTGGGAGAGACTTTGGATTGGCACACCCTGCTCTTATTTATACACTTTGTGCGCAGGCAGGAGTTGATTTTGGACCTGATGAGGATAGGATTAAGCCTCAGAGACCTATTGAGCCTCCTAAAATTAAGACATATGAATCTCATGTTGACTGGAGATCTGGTAGTAAGACTAGAGATATTCCTTCTACTTCTAGGGATATTCCTTCTACCTCTCATTGACCTACTTCTAGTGACCCCATCAACAGAGAACTTTTGGATCCGATGATGATACAACAGGGAGATATTTTGAGGATGGATTATAGGATGCATAATATGGAAGCCAGAAATGCTCACACTGATGATTTGATTCAGCAAAAATTTGAGTATGATGTTGCTTATGATGATGCTTTAGTTAGATACCTGAGGAAGAACATTCAATTCAGTTCCCTGTTCACGTTGTGTTTACTCCATATCAGTAGCAGAAGTTGGATGTAGATGAAGACGAAGATGATATTGACTAGTGATATTTTTGTTTGTTTGTTTGTGTTTGTGCTGTGTGATTGTAATGTTTTTGTTGTGATGTTGTTTAGACTTTGTTTGTTATGTATGTGAAACTGTAATGTCGAAGATTGTTTTCATTTTTAGAATTTAGTTTAGTTCTGTTGTTATTTTCAGCACTTTGTTCTATTTTGTGATTAGCTCTTTCTCAGCAAAGTTTATATGTATTATGTGCAATTTAATGTTTTTAGCCTTGTAGTTTTCATTTTAGCACCTGCAGTATTTTCAAAATTTATATTCATAAATTAGAATCTCCAACAGGTATAAATTTTTTTATGTATTTAATACTTTCTTTTACCCTTCATTTTTAAAGCTATTCATGTAAAAATCTTTTAAAATTTTAATTTTGGCAGGGGGGGAGAAAAAAATCATTTTTAGAAAGAGAGAAAGAACTTAATTTTATTTGTCCTCACTTAATTATATTTTTAAAATTTTAAATTTAACATGACCTTTGGTATTAGAGGTTAACTTTGGATAATTATATTTATGTTTCTGAATATATAGTAAATTTAAGTAAAAAGTTTTCAATAATAAAGGTTAATTCTATGGGCTAAGATATTTGGTAAAAGAGAATAAGACTATGTTTTTCTATTTTTAGTAAAGAAAATTTGTATTTTTGAAGTATTAAAAATCTTAAAAGATTCATGTAAAAAGAAAAGAATTAAACATTATGAAATCTTTAAGTTAATATAAATTTGTTAAGTGAAGAAATGTAAAAAGTTTTTAACTTTAAGAAGAGGATAGTGAAATTCAAAATCATTAAAGGCTATCCAGATCTAGTAATCCTGACATATAAAAAAAGTAGAAAAGAAAGAAAGAAAAGAAAAAGGGGATTAAAAATGATCCTGAAAAGAAAAGAAAAAGAAAAAATATATATATATGGGGAGAAGCCTGAGGAGATGCCTAATTAAAAATTGGCTTCACTTGAATCAACTTAAGAAAAAAACTTGAACACATTTTCTAAACTTTTTATTTCAGTGGTAACTTAATTATTAATAAAGTTTTATGAAGTTCTTTTTCATATGAATTTGCTAAGTGATTTTAATATAACATATTGTAATTTTTCTTGAAAAAAATAGATGATCAAAAACCTTAAACTTAATTATTGAATATCTTTACACCTTTAGTATTACCTGAAGTTGTTTTGAAATTTTTCTTAAGTTATACTATTATATTTGGAAAACTAAAATATGGAAGTCTAAAAGTTAAGTTCTTTATCATAAGTCATATTTTTTAAGTAGTAAAGGAGTTACTTGAGGACAAGTAACATGTAAGTTTGGGGGATTTTGAAACACCAACAATATATGCATTTTTATACCCATATTTTATACATATTTTTTATGATATTGCACTTTAATGGAAGTTATTTTGATGATTTCTTGTTGGTTGTTGATTCTTAAGGCTTAAAGCAAAAAAGAAAGCAAAAAGGATGAAATTTGGAGTCAAAATGACATTTTTGAAGAAATGCTCAGCGCCGACGGTGTAGAACAAATTAACGAGGAGATTTTTTACTCAGTGCCGACGGCACCAAAGGTGGTGCAGACCCCATTTCTAGAAGGTTTGATGTATTTGGATGATTTTTTGAAGAGTTTTTTGAGGCACCTCTTGGAGAACCGACCTTGGGCTCTATTTAAGGCCAAATTTCATCATAAAAAGCACTCCTCTACATTTTTCACTCCTCTACTTTCATTTTTCGCACCACATCATTCCATTCCACTTCCATATTGGAGTCAATTAGTGATTTTGCTTTCATAGTTTAGAGTTTTTGTGGTGAGATTTAGTGTGAAACTTTTTGTAAGAGTGTTAGAGAAGAAGAAAAGTGAGAGATATTTTCTTCCTGCATTTCTAAGGAAAGACTACAAAAGATTTGCTTTGAGAAAGAGTTTTCAGATAAGGATTGTTTGTTTACAGTGCTGTATGAAATTTCTTTTATATATGAAATTTGTGTTTTGTTATTTCTTTCTCATGAAGTCTGAGTAGTTTCCTCTATCTTTCTTCCTACTCTGAGATACAGTGAAATGAAGAGATATATGAATGTGATAATATTAAATTGTAAAATAAATTATGATAATTTTTTAACTCCAAACATAATTTACTTTTTGATCTGGCCAATTGAATTGTTAAAATATGTTGTGAAACATATGATCCGGGAAATGGAGTATGAGTTCTATAACAATTGTTAAAATGTGTTGTGAAACATATGATCCGGAAAATGGAGTATGAGTTCTACAACAGAGTAAGGATCGCATTTGATTCCATGTTGGAGAACATCGTTTATGGAATTAGTGCATATAAATAAGGAAATATTCTTTGTTGGGTGTAGAATTGGAGAACCTTTAGGGTGACAGACTAAAATCCTTAATTCAGTCTTAGTGTTTCAAAATTGAAGTGAGAGCTAGCCTTCAATTGAAGGGAAGTTGGAGCTCTGGAGTGGGAGTCGGTTTAGGGACAAACACTGAGATTAGCCAATGATTTTCTATGCACTGTATCAGGGTAGAAAATTAAAATTGCTTCTATTTGGCACAATACATATTATGAACATTTATCTCATCTCATTTTAACATAGCCTCATTGTAGTGGGAAGGATGTTTTTTCACATAACAATCCCCGTTACAAAAACATAGTTAATAGATTAGTATTTACTATTTTAAATTTTGTATATTTGATTTGATAATAGTTTAGAAATTTAATTTTGATTACATCTCAACAATTGAAATTAGTGGCAGTGATTTCAATTGACTTTCTTTGAATTTCTTAGCAAATTTGTTATTTCCAATTTAAACCTTCCCCATAGGATTGATATTTGGGGCTTAAATAGAAAGTCCATTATCACTTGATAATGATGTGTATACTTGCATAGAATCTGAATATTAAATGATTATATTTAATTAAATTTTACACAATTTATAGCAACAAAAAAGTCAGATCAGTAATAATCAGCAATGGGGGAACAACCAAGTAAACCCATTGAGAAATTGAAACAATCAAGGGAATAATAATTATAGATCTACTTATCCTCCAGGTTTCAACAACAATACACAATTTAAGGAGAACGTGTTGTATATAGAAAAAGTGGTGTTACAAATGATAAATCAATTACAAAGTCAAGAAGCTACAATTAGAAAGATTGAGAATTAAATTTTGCAAATAATAAATTCATTTAGTAATAGATCCCAAGGAATACTTCCTAGTAATACTAAATCAAATCCAAAAGACTAGAATAAAGAGCAAGTAAAAGCTGTTCAACTTAGAAGTGGAAGAGAGTTGGAAGGTAGGGTTTAAAAAGAAATTAAAGTAGAAAGAGAATAAATTGAAGAATCAAAAGAGGACGCTCCAAAAGATTCTGAAAGACCTATTTCTCCATTAAAAATTGATTTAAAAAAAATACCACCTCCATTTCCTCAGAGACTTCGTCAGCAGAAGTTGGATAAGCAATTTTCAAAATTTTTGGAAGTATTTAAGAAGCTTACAATTAATATTCCATTTTTTGAAGCCTTAGAACAAATGTCAAGCTATGTAAAGTTTATGAAGGATATTCTCAATAGGGAAAGGCAGTTTGAAGATAATGAGACTGTTGCACTTAGTGAGAAATATAGTGCTATAATTTAGAAAAAGCTTCCTGAAGAGCTCAAAAATCCTGGTAGCTTTACAATTCCATGTGCAATAGGAGATAGATTTTATGGGAAAGCTTTATGTAATTTAGGTGCAAGCATTAACCTTATTCCATTATCAATATTCAATAGAATGGTATTAGGAGAAATAACCCCTAGTACTGTAACTCTGCATTTAGCAGATCGTTTGATAACATACCCTAAAAAAGTTATAGAAGATATCCTAGTCAAAGTGGATCAATTTATCTTTCCTATTGATTTCATTATGCTAGATATGGAAGAAGACAAAGAGATACCTATCATTTTGGGGAGACCTTTTCTTGCCCCAGAAAAAGCAATGATAGATGTGCAGAAAAGGGAATTAACAATGCACATCAATGATCAAACTGTTACTTTCAAGATCAATGAAATATCGAGCAAAAGATAAAGATGACAAATGTTATAGGATGGATGTTATAAGATATCTACGTGAATGTCATTTCAAAACATCTTATGAAGAAAAATCTAAAGAAAAAGATTTGAAACACGAGCAAGAAGAGGAATTAGATAGACGTGAAGAACTTTAAAGGAAGATTCAAACTATGTTCAAGAAAGTTTTGAAATTTTTGACACGATAGACAAAGATAAACCATTTTTCCCATTAATTGAAAAACCTCCAGAATTTGAGTTGAAGTTTCTTCCTTAACATTTAAAATATGCCTTTTTAAGAGATTCTTCTACTTTACGAGCTATAATTTCCTCAAAATTAAATATGGAAGAAGAATAAAGGTTGATGAAAATTTTGAAAAATTTTAAAAAATCCTTTGGATGGATAATTGCTGATATTAAAGAAATCAGTCCTTCAAATTGTATGCGTAAAATTTATATGGAAGAGAGCTGCAAACCCAAGGCTGGTCCTCAAAGGAGACTGAATCCTGTTATGAAAGAAGTTGTTAAGAAAGAAATTTTAAAGTGTTTAGATGTTGGAATTATCTACCTTATTTCAAATAGTGCATGGGTTAGTCCAATTCACTGTGTTCCTAAGAAAGAAGGAGTAACTGTAACTATGAATGGACATAATGAATTAATATCTACTAAACTAGTTATAGGGTGGATAATATGCATTGATTAAGGAAAATTAAATCTTCTCACTAGGAAATATCATTTTTCATTACCCTTTCTAGATCAAATGCTAGATAGACTAGCTGGGCATAAATACTTTTATTTTTTGGATGGATATACTAGTTATCATCAAATACAAATATCTCTTGAGGATCAAGAGAAAACAACTGTTACCGGTCCTTATGGTACTTTGGCTTTTAAAAGGATGCACTTTGGTTTTGGTAATGCCCCTGCTACATTTCACAGATGTATGATGATATTTTTTTGTGATTTAATTGAAAAAGGGATTGAAGTATTCATGGATGATTTTTCAGTTTTTTGAACTTCATTTAACTCATGTTTAAAACATTTATCTAAAGTTCTTAAAGGCCGTGAAGAAACAAATTTAGTCCTTAATTGGGAAAAATGCCAATTTATGGTAGTAGGAGGAATTATATTAGAGAAACAAATTTAGTCCTTAACTGGGAAAAATGCCAATTTATGGTAGCAGGAGGAATTGTATCAGAAACAAATTTAGTCCTTAATTGAGAAAAATGTCAATTTATGGTAGCAGGAGGAATTGTATTAGGTCATCAAATATAAGGGGAAAAATGTCAATTTATGGTAGTAGGAGGAATTGTATTAGGTCATCAAATATCAGAAAATAGTATGGAAGTAGATCTTGTTAAAATTTAAGTGATCACTAATTTACCTTATCCAACAAATGTAAGCAAAATTAGGAATTTTTTAGGACATACTGGATTCTACAGGCGACATATTAAAGACTTTTCAAAGATTGCTAAGCCTTTATGCCATTTACTGGAGAAAGATGAAAATTTCAATTTTGATGAAGAATGCCTAAAAACTTTTAATTTATTAAAAGAAAAATTAATCACTGCACCAATTATAGTTTCACCGAACTGGGGAGAACCTTTTAAATTAATTTGTGATGCTAGAGATTATGCTATAAGAGTTATTTTAGGACAAAGATATGATAAAATTTTCAAAGTAATTTACTATGCTAATAAAACTCTTAATGAAACTCAAATTAATTATACAACAAATGAAAAGAATCTTAGTTAGTATATGCTTTTGATAAATTTAGATCATATTTAATTGGAACTCATTGTGTAGTACATACACGTCATTCTGTTATTAAGCACTTAATGAAAAAGAAGGATGTTAAACCTAGACTTATAAGATAGATTCTTCTTTTACAAGAATTTGATTTTGAAATAGTAGATTGAAAGGGAACTGAAAATCAAATTGCTAATCATTTGTCCAGGCTTGAGTTAGAAAAATCACTCTATTTTGAAAAGAAAATTAATGAACATTTTTCAGATGAAAAATTGTTCACTATTAATGAGTGGCATGTTCCGTAGTATGTCGACATTGTGAACTTTATTGTTAGCAATATTATACCCTATGGAATGACATACCAACAAAAGCGGAAATTTATTTCTGAAGCTAAGACTTATTTTTGGTATGACCCATTTTTATATAAATAAGGAAATGATCTAATTATTTGAAGATGTGTGCCATTAGACTAAACTTATGAAATTATCTAAAAATGCATAATTCTAATTTTGGGGGACATTTTGTTGTTGATAAAACAACATAAAAAATTTTACAATCTAGATTCTATTGGCCTATAATTTTTATAAATGTTAATGCTTATATCAAAACTTGTGATAAATGTCAACGAGTAGGAAATACTTCTAAAAGAAATGAGATACCCCTCAATTGTATGTTAGAAGTTGAAATATTTGATGTTTGGGGATTAGATTTCATGGGACCATTTATACCATATTTCATAAATTTATATATTTTGTTAGGAGTGGACTATGTATCCAAATGGATAGAAGTTATTGTTTTACCTCGATGTGATGCTCAAAGTGTTGCAAAATTTTTGAAAACAAACATATTTTGTAGATTTGGGATGCCGAGAGTTATCATTGTTGATGGGAGAAGTCATTTTAGAAATGTCATAATGGAGAAGTTATTAAAGAAATATCATATAAATCATAGCATTACCACTGCTTATCATCCTCAGATAAGTGGTTTGGTTGAATTATCGAATCAAGAAATTAAAAGAAATATGAAAAAATCTGTGAATCCAACAAAAATGGATTGTTCAGTCAAACTTGACTATGTATTGTGGGTTTATAGGACTGCATACATAACTCCTATAGGAATGTCCCCATATAGGCTAATATTTGTGAAAGCTTGTCACTTACCAGTTTAACTTGAGCATAAAGCATATTGGGTGATTAAAGAGTTCAATTATAATTTGAAAGATGATGGTGAGAAAAGATTATTGCAATTAAATGAGCTTGAAGAGATAAGGAATGAGTCTTATGAGAGTGTCAAGATTTATAAAGAAAAGATGAAGATGTGGCATGATCGATAGATTCTTACTAAAAATTTTCAGCTAGGGCAACAAGTTTTGCTATATAATGCAAGGTTAATATTATTTCCACGCAAACTTAAGTCCAGGTGGATGGGCCAATTTGTTATGATAAAAGTTTATCCTTATGGAGCTATGGATATTAAAAATCCTAAGTCTGAGAAAATATTTAAAGCTAATGGACATAGACTGAAACCTTATTTTATAAGGGATCAGCATAAATTTAATGATGAAATGATGTTGGGTCAACCAGAATAAGCACTGGTTACGTCGAGCTGACGACGTAAAACCAAGCGTTTTATGGGAGGCAGCCCATAGTTATCAGATTGCTTTTATTTTGATTGTTGTTTTGTGTGTGATTAAGAAAACTAGGGTAGTATTTTTGAAACTATTATGTTAGTAAAGATTTTAAGACTTTATTTAGTTATCAAGATATGTTGGAATAAGAATTTGGATGTTAAGTTGACTGGTGCAAAAATGTTCACTGGTGCTTAAGCATGACAGTTTAAACACATGTGCAAAATTAATATTCTAGAAGGTTTAACTGTCAATTAGTTTGTAAAAACATGCCAAGGCAGTTTTTAAATGTGTCAAGGAGTTATTGGAAGGATTTATGCCTATAAATAGAAGGGTTTTGTGAAGGAATTTCACTCCAAATCATTTCTAGCCCTAAAAGTCTAAGAGAAAGTGAGATTTAGAGAAAATGTCTTCATGGGAGATGAATTTGAAGAAGAAGGAAGAAACCATGAGGAAGAGGTTCATTAGTCAAAGTGCACAAAAGATGTATAACGGTTTCTTAGCCATTAATATTGAAAGGATATCAGAGAATATCAATAAAATTGAGAATACTATGGCTTTATTGGAGATCAAGGTACTTGAGTTGCATGCACATCTAGAGCATATTGGATGGCAATTGAAGATGCAATTTAGCCACACATGTTATATAGAAGAAGCGGATAAGGCGATGTTCATAAAGAAGAAGTGGATTGAAGAAGATAGTATCAGATCTCATCACCACTGTCCATTTTATCAACTCTATATTCCTGGAGAGACTAATGAAAGATTGGAATTTGTTCCTTCGAATGAAGAATGAAATTAAGTTTAGTGTTAGAATTTATGTGTTAGAAGTTGTTGTTTTCAAGTGGTTTAGTGTTTAAGTCTTGTTTTTAGTATTTATGATTTCTTATATGTGTTTAATTGTGAAATGATTATTATGTACTTGTATTTAGAAAAATTTTCTCATCCAAGACTATTTGGAGTGAGAATTAAGTGTTTAAAAGTATTTTTACTTGTTTTTGAATTATAATAAGTTTGTTTGTGTAAAAATTTGTGTTATTTTTAGCCTCGAATTGAAATAGTTATTATGGAGAATTTTGAGAGAGAGGGGAGTTATAGGAAGTTGAAAATAGTCATTTAAGTATTATGAGACCATTTATGGGTGGTTAACTTGGGAAAATAGTGCATTTTACTTTAATTTGAAAATTTTGAAAATCATGCACTAGCGCCTAATTGCCACAACTCGCGCTTAAGAGCGAACCAACTCAAGAGGCAGGTGCCTAAGCGCTGGTTCACAAAAATCGGTTCTCGAACGGTTAAAAGTGAAATTTCGACCCGAAAATCACCATTTTTAATGCTACTGTCACCTTCAACCTCTCGAGTTCACGATTTTTGTGGGCTAGGCCACATTTAAAGTGAAGATTTCTTGGTGGAATCAAGTGAAATTTGCTAGATCCAAGTTCCTTGAGGTAAAAACTTTACTTCTTTGCAAAAATTTTGGATTTTCACTATGTATTTTGAGCACATTTGGAGAAATTCAAAAATTCACTATTCATGGTGAAAAATGAGAAAAAAAAAATCTATGGAAATTGCATGGGAAGTGTAGTTTATACATTGGAAGTTTAGCTTAATAATTTAGACTTAATTTTTGAAGTTATTTTTGGAATTTATGAAATTTATAGAATGGCATCAAGAATGAAGAGGAGCAAAGGAAAGAGCACTTTCAATTAGAGTAAATTTGTTAGTTCAAAGGCTCAGGATCGGTACAGTGATGCATTGCAATCACAAAAGCTGATTTAGGAGAGGTGTTTTAGGAATCTAGGTGGCGACATAGAGGATTTGATTGTTCGTCGATAGTAGGAACGATTCTGATGTTTCTCTATTGTAGCGGTTATTTTTGTTGTAGGGAGTTCTATGCAAACCTCCTTGAGGCTGAAGACAATAGAGTCATGGCTCGAGGAAAGTTGGTACTTTTTTCACCGGAGGTAATCAACTTGTTTTATCATCTTCCACCTGATACGTTATGTTTTTATGCAAACTATAGTCTGACTGAAGCGGAGTTAGACAAGATTATTTCTTACTTGACCGTTGAACAAGGACTTTGGAAGATCACTAATGAGAGGAGAGTCAACATCCCAACTTTAAAGTTATGTGCACCTTCAAAGGCCTGTCACTATTTTATTTCTGCTCATCTGCTACCAACAAATCATCTCAGAGAAGTGGCCAGAGAGAGAGCGACAGTAAATTATTGTATCCAGGAAGAAAAGCTCTTCAACATAGGAGCTTTGATTTAGCATACTATCATCAGTTCTTACACTGTCGTTACTACCACAGGTCTGGGATTTGCTTCCTTGATCTTTTCTTTGTGTGAGCAGACTGGAGTTAAATATGATAGCTGGGAGGAAGTGTTGTTACCTCTAAAGCCCATCACTAAGTTGAATGTAAAGACTTGTTCTGGGCATTCTATTTTTTGGCTGAAGAGGAGGATTTTCTAAGAGTTATGGAATGGAGATTTCTGCTGCTTCAACATCTATACCATCTACCTCAAGTGCTTTTACATTTAGATGTGAGTCTACTGAGACCCAAGATCAATTATTGCAGAGGATGATGGATCGTATTAATTTTACTGCTGATAAAGTTCAAATTTTAGAGCGTTTTGTAGAACATACTAATAGGTATAGTAAGAGAAAGATTGATTATGAAGAGAAATTCTAGTCATCTCTGGAGAACCTAATTAGGGGTGACCCAGGAGTGCAATTTCCTCCATATCTTCAATATCCTGATTATGAGCCTGTAGAAAAGTGGTATAGCGGTGATTTAGAAGATGAGGAGTAGAATTGAGAGATTTTTATGTTTGTAATATGTGTTAGACTATGTGCTTTGGACTTGAGATTTGTGATGTGTTGATTATTTTTATGTTGTGGACTATGTGGTGTGGTACTGCTACATTTGCATCTTTGTGATGATATGTACTATGTATTGTGTTTTGGACTTTTGTATTTTATTGTTATTCTGATGTTTGTGTTAGTTAGTAGTTTGATTTAAAATTCTAGGGTAGTAACTATTGTGAGTTTTGTGATTTAGTTAATTTAGATCTTAACTTAATTCTATGTCTTTTAAAAAGATGAAAATCTTGCTAACTTAGGTCAAGTTAGTGTGTTACCCTGTATATTTCTTTTATCATGTTTGTGAGTTTGTTTTTATGTTGAGATTGTGAAGTCAAGTTAGTGTGTTAGTTTGCTTTTATGTTTATACCCACTGTTTAGAAGTCTATTGAATCTCTACATGTTGAATTGAAATGAAAATATTAGAAAATTTTATTAAAATTAATTTTACTCCTCTTTTAGGTTTTATACTTGTATCATTAGGGTATAAAAATTCCTGTTAGCAGTTATTTTAATTTTCATTCATGCTTATATATATTTGATGCTAAGCTGTTTAATCTGTAAAAATTTAAGTTTGGGGGGATGAAAAATATTTTTAAAACTTTAATTTTATTTGTTCTCAAATGAACTGCAAGTGAATTTGATTTGAAGAGAAAAATTGATCATGTATATGAAGTTATATTAGGAAAGTAAGAATTTGATTTTAGAAATGAGTAAGAGAGTTTATTTGAAATTTTGAGTAATGAAGAAAAACTTTAAGGTAAAAGTTTTTAGTGTAGAAAATGATTAATATAAGTAACTATCTTTAGTAAGAAACATTATATTTTTTGAAAATTTTAGAAATTTAGACTTTTTTTTAATACTTAAATTTTTTTTATTAAAAATAATTTTTAAAGCTATTAATATATTTATAAGTAAAAGTTTTGTATCAAGACTTTACTTTAGGAAAAGAAAAGTAGAATTCAAAATTATTAAAGGTCTATCCAGATATAGTAATCCTTGCCTAAAAAAAAGAGAAAGATAAAGAAAAACAAAAACAAAAACAAAAAAAGAAGAAGAAGAAAAAGTGAGGGAGGAGAAGCTTGAGTATTAGTGTCTAATCAAAAATTGGTTCTCCATTTGATCTTTTTAAAATATAAGACTTGAGAAAACCTTAAGTTTAGAGATATAATATAGTAAGTAAAATTATTCTTAATAAAAATGTTTTTAAGTGGAGATAATAAAAGAACTAAATTCTAAATTTGGAAGACTTACAATATTTCTAACTCATATTTTCAACTTTCTTAACATTAAAAATTTCTAAACTTTAAGTTGGTCTCATTTACTGAATATTTATTCTAAATTGGACAAATATATTTCCAAATATAAATTTTAGTAACTTCTAAAGAAACTCATATGCATATCATACATATTTAGTTTTTAATGATTGAAGTGTTACTTGAGGATAAGAAATATTTTAAGTTTGGGGGATTTTGATACACCTAAAATATATCGTATTTTTAGACACATTTTATACCTATTTTTGAGATATTGCACTTTAATGGAAGGTATTTTTTATGTTTTTCTTTCAGGTACAAGTAAAAAGGTAAAAAAATGCTTAAAGGAGCGAAAAAGGATCAAATTCAGAGCAAATAGGTGAAAAATTGGGCAAAAGAGTTTTGGCGCCTAAGCGTTAGATCCGGCGCTTAAGCGCCGGTTAAATAGAGAAGGTCGTGCCTAAGCGCCAGAGGCCCCTCGCTTAACCGCCAGTGGTAGTTATTGGATGAGTAAATTTGGTTTTTGCGAAATTTATGGAGGTTTTGGAGGCACCTATTGGCTTAATAGGTAGTTACAACCACCATGGACGAAAATTATTGCGAAATGATGCATCTCTTGGGGAAATACATCGAATCAATACACATTTTAAAGAGATATCAAGGCACCTTTTGGAGAATTATAAAAGAATGAAGATTGAATGAAATGGATCCTGAAAGTAATCGGAAAGTTTTGAAAGTTCTAAAATTGGAATTTTAGTTGGAGAGATTTTCAGGCACCACATATTTATCCTTTTTATTTTAGTTTTATATTAAGAGTGTTGTAAAATAAAAGAGATTCAAAGGAACTTCAAGAGCTTGGTGGAGGACTTGAGATAAGTTTTTATCTTTTTTTAGATTATTTTTTGTTTTAATTGAGACTTGTTGTTAGTTTGACAATGCTTTCTACTTTTAAACTAAAGCGTGGTTTTATTTTCTCCATGGATTCTGAGTAGTTTTCTTTATCTTTCTTCTTAAAATGATATGTAATTAAGTGTTGGATAGAAGTTGTGGAGAGTATTGATCTTTAATGTTGAAAGAAGTTGTCATGATTTAAATTCATGTACTTCATTTACTTCTTGATTTGGCTAATCCAGATGTTTAAATTTGTTGTGAGAACATGTAAGAATCGGGATGGTATTATCTCAGTCAACAATTGGAAAGAATCACATGAGGTTGTATGAATGAGAATGTAGTTCATATGATTGAGTGAAAATAAAAAAAATATATTCATTGAAGGGTGTAGAGTTAGAGGACTTTAAAGTTACAGGTTAATGCCCCCAACTTGGTTTATTATTTTAGGTTATGATACGAGATGTTAGTCCCCAGGTGGAGGGAATCGAGGGAACTCTATAGTGAGAGTTATTATCTTCCCTGCCTAGCAGGTCTTTAGAACTATTCAAACTTTAAATTAATGATTCGTGATATGTTTACTTCCACAACATAATTCCTATACTTATTACTGATTTATGATAAGGAGAAAGATATTTTCATATTTAGTGTTTTTCTTCTACAAAAACTTAAGTTATTTATTTAAATTTGTTCTGTTGTTGTGAAAATATTAAAATTACCAAAAATATTTAAACTTTCTTTTCTACGAAAATGTCTTTAGTTTAAAAAATTTTCTTTTTAAAAATAGAAAGTTTTCAAAAAGTGCATATTGCATATCTTCCTTAAGTAATTATCTTTTTAAAAATAGAAAAACTTTCTAAAAAGTGCATATTGCATAATCTTCCGTGGTGGGTTTGATATTCAGGTCTTAATCAAAAAGTCATATATTACTTGATAACGATATGTATACTTGCGTAGAATCCCAATATATATAAATTAAAAGTTAAATTCTTATTTTTCTTCAAGATCAAGTTTTTTGTTTTGTTGCGAAATAAAGAAATATAAGTAAAAAATATCAAGTTTTGTTTTTCTTCAAGATCAAGTTTTTTGTTTTGTTGCGAAATAAAGAAATATAAGTGAAAAATATAATCAAAATTATTGTTATATTATTGCATATAAGTAGTTTAGGGATCAGGCGTCGTCGGTGTCAGTGTTCCGCCAATTAAATCCTTGCTCTCTGTCAAACGACGCCGTAAGAGTTGAGCAACTTTTCATATTCTCCATTTTGATTCTAAATTTCATTCTTTTTGCTTCCTTTTTTGATTCAAGTCCTAAAATTCAACAAACTGCAAGAAAACATAAAAACATCTTCCATTAAAGTGTAATATCACCAAAAATGAGTATAAAATATGAGTCTAAAAATGCATATATTTTTTTTGTATCAAGCATCCCTTAAGATGTAACCAACCAAAGGGAAATGCCTCTTTAGGTGTTGCGCATGACCTAAAAGAAAAAATATTCTTTTTTTGTTTATTTGATGAAGATTTCTTATGTAAAAAAAATATATTTCCCATTAAAATGAGATTTTGGTAAAATGAGATGAGATAAATGCTTATAATATGTATTTTGCCAAATAGGAGCAGTTTTAATTCTCTACCTTGCTATAGTGTTATAGAAAATCATTGGTTAATCCCAAGTTTAGTCCCTAAATCTGGCTAGGCTAGGAGGATACTGACTCCCACTCCAGAGCTCCCACTTCCCTTCACCTGAAGGCTCTCTGGCTTTAGTTTTTAAATACTGAAACTGAATTGGGGATTTTAGTCTGTCACTCTAAAGATCTCCAATTGTGCACCCAACAAAGTATATTTTCCTATTTATTTACACTTAATTCCATGAACAAAATTCTCCTTCACGGAATCAAATGTGATCCTCACTTTGTTGTAGAACTCATACTCTATTTCCCGGATCATATGTTTCACAACACATTTTAACAATTCAATTGACGAGATCGAAAAATAAATTAAGTTTGGAGTTGAAAACTCGTCACAATTTATTTTATATTTTAATATTCTTACATCCATATTAACTCTTCATTTCACCATATCTCAGAGTAGGAAGAAAGATAAAGTAAACTACTCAGACTTTATGAAAAGATACAACAAAACACAAATTTCATATATAAAAGAAAGTTCATACAACAATAATAAACAAACACATATCTGAAACTCTTTTTCAAAGCAAATCCCTTGTAGCTTCTTCTAGGAAATATAGGAAGAAGAAATCTCTCACTTTTCTCCTTCTCCAACACTCTTAAGAGAAGATTCACACTTAATCTCACCACAAAAACTCTAAACTCTTAAAGAAAAATCACTAATAGACTCCTAAATGGTGGTGGAATGAAAATGGAAAAAATGTATGGAGGCGAGGTGTGGCGAAAATGAGCAAGAAGGGACGAAGAGGAATGAAGAGGGGGCGAATAATGACCAAGATAAAGTCCAAGAGAGCCCCTTTTCTGATGAATTTCGGCCCCTAATATTGCCTAGAGTCGGTTCTCCAATATGTGCATCCAAAAACTTTTCAAAAAGCGTCTGGATTCGTTGAATTTTCTAGAAACAAAGTCTGCACCGCCAAACTGGCATCGTCGGCACCAGTGTTCTGCCAATTAAATTCTTGTTGTCTGTCAAACGGCGCCGTCAGCGCTGATTCTGGCGCCGTCGGCGCCGACTCTGGCGTCGTCGGCGCTGAAGAACTTTTCATATTCTCCACTTTAACTCCAAATTTTATCCTTTTTGCTTCATTTTTGCTCCAAGTCCTAAAATTCAACAACCTACAAGAAAACATAAGAATATCTTTTTTTGCTTTAAGTCCTAAAAATCAATAACCTACAAGAAAACATCAAAATACCTTCCATTAAAATCAATATCACCAAAAATGAGTATAAAATATGGGTCTAAAAATGCATATATTTTTTGTGTATCAGGCATCCTTCAAGATGTAACCAACCAAAGAGAAATGCCCATTTAGGAGTTGCTCATGACCTAAAAGAAAAATGCTCTTTTTTGTTTTCCGGTTATGAGTTTCTTATGTAAAAATTCTCTTTGTGGATGATGTGTTTCAAAGTGTGATGTTTCGGTCTTATCCTGGACATATACTCTTGAGTCACACAAAATTTACCCCACATAAGTTTTCCACATTCTTTTTCAAATTTATTTGTCTACTTCAGTCATATATTCTCCTTTTCCAAATACTCATCTTCTCCGAATCGTTTTGACGAACCAAAAAAGAGGGCTGTTTCGGGAGAGAACTACATGATTACAAATCGATAAGCTAGCCCACTCCGAGTGTACAAAAAGAATCAAAATACTCCCTTAATCTCTTACTCCACTTTGTATATTTTGTATGTAATCAAAGAAATATATTTGTTAAATTTGATTTCCTCTTCATTACCAAGCCTTTTTGCTTTCCTTTTTTTTCTCAGTTTTAATGCATATTTTAGCCATGTATTTTAACATAATTTTAATTTATAATATATGAGCTCTCCTCTCTCACTCTCACTTGTCTGTATTTCATCAAAAAATAAAAATGCCTGTTATAAATAAGGTAATTAAATAATATTCCAGGCTTTCCAGCCATTTATTTCTATCAGGATCGTTCTCTCTCCTCGCGAAGCATCCGACTTCACATTTACAACTNGATATGTATACTTGCGTAGTATCCTAATATATATAAATTAAAATTTAAATTATTATTTTTCTTCAGGATCAATTTTTTTGTTTTGTTGCAAAGTAAGGAAATATAAGTGAAATATAATCTGAATTATTGTTGTACTTTGCATATTAACAGTATCAAGGGATCAAGTTTTTGGAACCGTTGTCGGGGAATCGAAAGAAAAATTTCTATTTTTAGAAAGTTTTATTTAAACTTTAAGTATTGAATCTTATTTTCTGTGCGTCTTTTCAATTTTATTTTATTTTATTTTATGATAGTGTATGCGTAGTTCATGTTCTCAAGGACTAGTGCCCTACAATTCTGAATTAGAAAGAACTATTAGAAAAATTAGAAAAACTAAAAAAATTATAAATTTTGAAAAATCCAAAAAAATTTTAGAAATGACAGACTAAAATAATTAAAATGTTGAAATTCGTCAACAATTTAGACCTTTAAGAGATTATGTCAACCCTACTGTAGATGAACTTCATTTTAGTATTCAAAAATCTACTGTAGTGGCTAATTCATTTGAGCTTAAACCTACTATTTTCTAAATGGTATCAAATAATCAGTTTGGGGGATCACAAACTGAAGATTCAAATTAACATCTTGTCAATTTTCTAGAATTGTGCGCTACATTTAAATACAATGGTGTATCAGATTATGTCATAAGACTTAGGTTATTTCCTTTCTCACTGAGGGATAAAGCTAAGATGTGGTTGAATTCGTTAACACCTGGATCTATCAGAACTCGGGGTGATTTAGCATAAAAATTCCTTGCTAAATATTTTCCACCATAAAAAACTATGAAGCTTAGAAATTATAATACATCTTTTAATCAGTTCGAAGGGGAATCTATTTATGAAGCATGGGAAAGATTTAAAGAACTCTTAAAAAAGTGTCCACACCATGTTATACCAGATTGGTTAATAATTCAAACTTTTTATAATGGATTTGTTGGATCTCTTAGATAAATTATCGATGTCGCTGCTGGTGGATCATTGATGTCAAAACCATTTCTTGACGCTTACACTTTATTTGATGAAATGGCTACTAATAATTTTCAATGGCCTTCTGAGAGGGCAAATCCTAAGAAAGTAGCCAACATTCATGAATCTAATGCATTTATCATGTTAGCAAATCAAGTTGTTGCAATTTAAAGGAAGTTAGAACAATTTAAAATAAACTTTTCTCAACCAATTTCCATAATTGAAGAGATTTCATTAGGTCAAATGGTAGATTCTCAAGCATCCTTAGAAACTTTGAATGTCATAAATAATAAGTAAAATAACCCATATTCCAATTATTATAACCCAGGTTGGAAGAAACATCCCAACTTTAACTAGAATAACAATTCGAGTGGTAATAATCAGCAATGTGGGAACAACCAAGGAAACCCATTGGGTAACTGGAACAACCAAGGGAAAAATAATTGTAGATCTACTTATCCTCCAGGTTTCAACAGTAATACACAGTTTAAGGAGAAAGAAGAAGTGGTGTTACAAATGAGAAATCAATTACAAAGTCAAGGAGCTACAATTAGAAATATCAAGAATCAACTTGGGCAAATTGCAAGTTCATTAAGTAATAGATCCCAAAAATACTGAATCAAATCCAAAAGACCAGAATAAAGAACAAGTAAAAGCTATTCAACTTAGAAGCGGAAGAGAGTTGGAAGGTTGGGTTCAAAAAGAAATTGAAGTAGAGAGAGAGAAGAAATTGAAGAATCAAAAGAGGAGGCTCCAAAAGATTCTGAGAGACTTATTTCTCCGCTGAAAATTGACTTAGAAAAACCACCACCTCCATTTCCTCAGAGACTTTGTCAACAGAATTTGGATATGCAATTTTCAAAATTTCTAGAAATATTTAAGAAACTTACGATTAATATTCCATTTGTTGAAGTTATAGAACAAATACTGAGCTATGTAAAGTTTATGAAGGATATTCTCAACAAGAAAAGGAAGTTTGAAGATAATGAGACTCTTGCACTTAGTGAGGAGTGCAGTGCGATAATTCAGAAGAAGCTTACTGAAAAGCTTAAAGATCCTAGTAGCTTTACAATTCCATGTACAATAAGAGACACATTTTATGGGAAAGCTTTATGTGATTTAGGTGCATGCATTAATCTTATGTCATTATTAATATTTAAGAGATTAGGATTAGGAGAAATAATCTCTACTACTGTAACTCTGAAGTTAGCAGATCGTTCGATAACATACCCTAAAGGAGTTATAGAAGATTTTCTAGTGAAAGTGGATCAATTTATATTTCCTATTGATTTCATTGTGTTAGATATGAAGGAAGATAAAGAGATACATATCATTTTGAGGAGTTATAGAAGATGTCCTAGTGAAAGTGAGCTACCCTCTTAGGATTTACCCTTTTAGAGGGCCATTGAAAATTATTATTAGTCATTTCTTCAATTAAAGAATATGCTTCATCAAAAGGTTTTAACATTAGTGATCCACCCGCAACAGCATCTATAATATACTAAGTGGTCCCACTGATACATTTTAAAATGTTTGAATTATTAACCAATCTGGTAAAGCATGGTGTGGACATTTTCAAAGAAGATCTTTAAATCTTTCCCAAGCTTCATATATCGATTCCCCTTCAAACTGACAAAAAAATATAATATCGTTTCTAAGCTTAGCAGTTTTCGATGGTAGAAAATATTTAGCCAAGAATTTTTGTGATAGTTCCCCCCAAGTTCTAATAGATCCAGGTGCTAATGAATTTAACCAAGTCTTTGCTTTATCTCTTAATGAAAAAGGAAAAAGTATAAATTTATCCCTTAATGAAAAAGGAAAAATTCTAAGCCTAACAACATCATTAGACACTCCATCATGTTAAATGTAGCACAAATTTAAAGAAAACTAGCAAGATGTAAGTTAGGATCTTCAATAGGTGTTCCTCCAAACTGATTATTTTGTATCATTTGAATAATAGCAGGTTTAAGCTTAAATGAATTAACAGCAACATTAGGATTTTGAATAATCAAGTGAAGTTCATCTGCTATCGGATTAGCATAATCTTTTAAAAGTCTTTGTTGATTTTCATCTATTAGATTATCTAAGTTATTTGTCATTTCATTTAAATTTTTAATTTTTTTTTGTTATTTTCAAATTTTTCTAATAATATGTTCTAATTTTGAATCGTAAGGTACTAAACCTTCAGATCCAATATTTCGCATAAATAAATATAACAAGCAAAGAAAAATATCTTAAAAATACTCTTAAATAAAAATATATTTCTTTTTGGATTTTTAATTTTTTTTAATTTTTTTTATAGTTATATTTTCTCTAAATTTCTTAATTAACCAAATCTATTTAATTTACCATTACTATCCCCGACAACGGCACCAAAAACTTGATCCCGAAAATATAGTTATATAAAAATTATAAAGTTTATGATTAAGAAATTTGAGCAATTAATGTTGAGAATCTATGAAAGTATATGTATCATTATGAAAGTATACGTATCGTTATCAAGTAAAATATTTAAGCCCCGAATATCGATCCCACTAGGTTTAAATTTGAAATGATAAATTTACTAGAAAATTCACAGAAAGTCAAAACAAAATTACTATCACTAATTTTGAATGCTGAGATATTATCAGAACTAAATTATTTAGCTAATAAAAAAACTGAAATACAAAATTTAAATAGTAACTACTAAACTATTAAATTATGTTTATGTGATGAAGATTTCTTATGTGAAAAAACATTTTTCCCACTACAATGAGGTTTTGATAAAATAAGATGTGATAAATGTTTCTAATTTGTATTGTGCCAAATAGGAGCAGTTTTAATTCTCTATCTTGATACAGTGTTATAGAAAATCATTGGCTAATCTCAGGTTTAGTCCCTAAATCCGTGGCTAGACTAAGAGGATACTGGCTCTCACTCCAGAGCTCTCACTTCTCTCCACCTGAAGGACTCGCTTTAGTTTTTAAACACTAAGACCGAATTAGGGATTTTAGTCTGTCACCCTAAAGATTTTTCAATTCTAAACCTAACAAAGTATATTTTTCTATTTATTTGCACTTAATTCTGTGAATGAAATTCTCCTTCATGGAATCAAATGTGATCCTCACTCTATTGTAGAACTCATACTTCATTTCCCGGATCACATATTTCACAACACATTTTAACAATTTAATTAGTCAAATCAAAATATAAATTAAGTTCGGAGTTGAAAAAACATCACAATTTATTTTATATTTTAATATTGGCACATCCATATTTTCTCTTCATTTCACCATATCTCAGAGTAGGGAGAAAAATAAAGTAAACTACTCAAACTTCATGAGAAAGATACAACAAAACGCAAATTTCATATATAAAAGAAAGTTCATACAATACTAATAAACAAACAACGCTTATCTGAAACTCTTTCTCAAAGCAAATCCCTTGTAGTTTTTTCTAGAAATTGTAAGAAGAAGAAATCTCTCACTTTTCTCCTTCTCCAATACTCTTAGAGAGAATTCATACTTAATCTCACCACGAAAACTCTAAACTCTTAAAGAAAAATCACCAATAGATTCCTAAATAGTGGTGGAATGAAAATGGAAAAAGTGTATGGAGGCGAGGTGTGGCGAAAATGAGCAAGGAGGGACGAAGAGGAATGAAGAGGGGGCGAAAAAATGACCAAGAGAGAGTCCAAGAGAGCCCCTTTCTGATGAATTACGGCCCCTAATAGAGTCTAGAGTCGGTTCTCCAATAGGTGCATCCAAAAATTCTTTAAAAAGCGTCCACATTCTTTGAATAGTCTAGAAACAGGGTCTGCACCGCCAAACTGGCGTCGTCGACACCAGTGTTTCGCCAATTAAATCCTTGCTCTCTGTCAAACGGTGTCGTCGGTGCTGATTCTGGCGTCGTTGGTGTTGAGCAATTTTTCATATTCTCCATTTTGACTCCAAATTTCATCCTTTTTTATTCCTTCTTGGTTCAAGTCCTAAAATTCGACAACCTGCAATAAAACATAAAAATATCTTCCATTAAAGTGCAATATCACCAAAAATGATTATAAAATATGTGTCTAAAAATACAAATATTTTTTTTTGTATCAGACTTCCCTCAAGATGTAACCAACCAAAGGGAAATGCCCCTTTAGGAGTTGCTCATGACCTAAAAGAAAATTGTTCTTTTTTGTTTTCTGGTTATAAGTTTCTTACATAGGAATTCTCTTCGTGGATGATGTGTTTCAAAGTGTGATGTTTCAGTCTTGTTCTGGACATATACTCTTGAGTCACACAAAATTTACCCCATATAAGCTTTCCACATTCTTTTTTAAACTTCTTTGTTTATTTCAGTCATAAATTCTCCTTTTCCAAATACTCATCTTCTCTGAATCATTTCGACAATTCAAAAAAGAGGGTTGTTTGGGTAGAGAACTAAATGATTATAAATAAATAAGCTAGCGTACTCCGAGTGTACCAAAATAATCAAAATACTCCCTTAATCTGTTACTCCACTTTGTATATTTTGTATGTAATCGAAGAAATATTGTATGTATTACATCAAAAAAATAAAAAGCCTGTTATAAATAAGGAAATTAAATAATATTCTAGGCTTTCCAGCCATTTTTTTCTATCAGGATTGTTCTCTCTCCTCGCCAAGCATCCGATTTCACATTTACAACTACTTTACCCTTTCATTCCTTTAAATAGCCCCGCACCTCCCACATTCTTTCATACCGANCCATCACCGCCCCAACACCATCCCCCGTCTCATCTCCATCTCCATCTCCCAACCTTCCGTCCATCTCCCCTTCCTCTGGTCCACCCTCCCTTCCTCCTCTCGGCACTCCCCCCTCCATCTCCAATCCTCCTACCGCTTCTCCTCCAGGTCCTTCTGACAACAACAGCGCCGCCATCGGGATCTCCTCCCTCGGATGGATCGCAGCCGCTTCGATCGCCGTCGCCTGCGCGNGTCCATCTCCCCTTCCTCTAGCCCACCCTCCCTTCCTCCTCTCGGCACTCCCCCCTCCATCTCCAATCCTCCTGCCGCTTCTCCTCCAGGTCCTTCTGACAACAACAGAGCCGCCATCGGGATCTCTTCCCTCGGATGGATCGCAGCCGCTTCGATCGCCGTCGCCTGCGCCCTCTAGAGGATCGATCTCTGTTGATTCCCTTACCTTGATCTGACTGTTATTGTTATTATTGGTTCGATTATTATTATTATTAGATCATCTTCCTTTGGTTTATTTATTTCCTTTTTGTTTTCTCCTGTAATTTTTTTTATCAGTAGGGTTGTGAGTTCAGTGGAGTGATGGCTGCTTGTAGTATTTAATTTTAATTTAGTGATTCTTTTCTTTTTTTTTT